>JADRCD010104255.1:0-10658 GCA_019843815.1 Montemys delectorum | reverse complement strand
TATTATTTCATTTGCTTTGTCTTGAATGGCCCATTCCTATTCAAACTGGAAAGTGTCTTAAAATGAAGTGCAAAAGACCTCATTTTAAATCTGTTTTCCAAGGTACCTAGTTTTAGGGAATTACATAAACTGAGAGTTTCTGTGAATACGAATTTATTATCTATTATCTCATTGGTTTTCCTATTGTCTCATTGGTTCTTATCAAAACTCAAGGAAGAGAGGCTGTGACTATCCCCACAATGATCCTGGAGCTTGGAGAATAATTCAAAATGCAAATTCCCAGGCAGAATGGGAGAGCTGGCAAGAAAGAAGGACTCCAGAGCATTGGATGCTGAACCCAAGCTCTCAAGACTCCGTCTAGGATCTCTTCCCTGCAGTATAACAATTAGCTAGACCAGCACAAGCCAATGGCTATCTGGAGGCTGACCTGCTGAAGGGAAGTTTATTACTGAGAGTGAAACCAGCAAAAGATTCCAGACATCCTGTTACCACCGATGAAGAACTCCAGGGGACCACTGCCACTTTAATCTCTTAGGGAAAAGGATGCATGATAGTGAAGAATTCTCTGCTGCAGAAAAGAATGGTTCTCCTCACTGTGGGTGACTCCTATCTTAATTTGTTTTACTCCAGTCTGTCTTCCGTGACATGAGTCCTGTGATATACTCTCTAGCAGATGACTTTGTAATAAATACTGTGCCAACCCCTGCAGACCACACTGGCTTCAGGAGAGCTGTACAAGCTCTTCCCAGGTTTCCATGCCCCTAGGAACGTACCATTGACCATGAAGCAGGCAGGGAGGCAGAAGCACCCCACACCAAGACCGGTTGACTTTGTAGAACTTGGTGCCATTGGTTTCAATCAATCAAGCCCCGCCCCACCCTGTGGCAATAGCTGTGCAGGAGCGTCCCTGCTGGGGTGTGGCAGGCACATGTGAGGTTGGCCACTGCCTAGCCACTCTGCTTTGACTTTATCCTATCCATTCGGTACACTTTGATTCCTACCATTCTCCTCCTCTCCCTAGGATTGCTTCCGCAAACCCCAGTGTTGAGAGGAATGAATTCCAATAAACCCAATAAATCTGAGAGAAAAATGTAGAGTTTGAGGGCCACACAGACCATGATGACTGTCACATTAAGGACTCCTGGGGATCTTTTTATGACTCTCCCCTGTCTAAAGTTGGTCTCCTACGTCCATAAATTGTACTGGCTGGCTTTTCATTAACTCAGAGAGTTGAAATAATTCTTTGTAAAGAATTCTTCGGTCACACAGGATTCAACAATTGACCAAGATCAAAGCTAAGTCAGCTGTGTGGCGGGCCCAGCACCGTATATATCATGTAAATGGTGTGGCTTGTGGCACACTCAGTTGGAGTCGGTCCCATTTTACATCCCTCCTGCAGAGTGTGGGACCCTCTGATACTGTCCCCAGCACAGGAGCTGTTCTATGACTGACCCCGTTTTCCTCAGGAGCTGGTACAGGTCTGTCTGAACATGAAGTCATTCTGACATTTCCCTCAGTAGTATTTGAAATCCCACGAAGGATGGGGTCACTCTGGGCCCTAGGGGGCCTGGGGTTGTGGTAGGGGGAAGTGGGGAATGGGACAGAGAAACACTTCATTGTTCAGACCCTCTCTGTCCCCAGTATTTTCCCTTTAGGGGGGGAGGGGGTGTATTAAAGAGGCCCAAAGGGGAGATTAAAGCAAACCAAGGACAGGGAACACAGACAGTCTTCCTTTGTGGGGATATTGCTGGCTTACTCTTGGGCTGTCTTATGCCCTTACATTTTTCATTTCAAATATATGGGCATGAGAGGAAATGATGTGTGAGAGACATGGGAGAAAGAGCTTGACAGTCAGGCTGAAACAACAGTGATAGAATAACGCCAGGCCCGCCATGGCCATGTATCCCTCTATCATACACAGAGGCACAGAGCAGCTCTGAGACTTGCCACACACAGAGACAAGTCAAACAGAAGGCACAAAGGAGGTTAAATTCTTCATGATACAGAGGGGACTACGAGAGGAGTGACCATCAAGTGAGGCCAAAGGCTCATGGTGACCTCTTACTATGTTTCTGTTGATCACTGTATTGATTGACCCATAGAGGGCCACATCCACATCCATCAGCTTTGAGAGGAAACTGGACAACACATGAACATTCCGTACCAGTTGTAGTTATCAACTATATCTGAGACAATACTCTCTGTGGCTTGCAAGAGAAAATGGTGAAGAGGCATGGACAGGGTGTACTCACAGCTAACACTGCAAATTCACCAATTATCTGAGGGTACGTGGCATTCACACAGAGCACATCACTGTGCAGAGTGGAGCTGGAAGTTCAATTTCATTTGGAATCGGAAGGTTTTGGGCACATCAGTGGTCCTGATAATATGGCCTTTCCGTTCTAGCAGATAATCTGTGCCCTGACAAACATTTCCTCCTCCAGCATCCTTCCACATGGACTGTAACAGTCATCCAAGCTTTATCAGGAAGCTAGCAATTAAGATAACACAAGGGGTGGGCTAACCTTGGAGGAATACGATGTTTACTGACATTGTGGGAATCTTGATAGAGAAGTCTGAAAAACGCTCTCTTCCACGACAGCCAGCATTAGCTCATACATCACTGAAGTTGTAAGTCAGCCTGCCCTCCCTCCTCTGTAGAAGCAAACGATACTTTCAAAAATGGAAGCATCTGGTTAAATATTAAATAGGAGAGCCATTCTTCTGAGGTCTCGTATTGGCAGCACGTAAGTAGCAGTTAAGTCAGATGGATGTTGACTTTGACGGCGGCGGTGCATTTGTGGTGCTGCATAAATAATAGGAGACAGCGACTCCCTGGCAGTCTTTCCACATCTCGCCCCTCTTTGCACTTTCTACATTGGTTTATGCACACACACACACTTTCCCTAACCATTATAATAGCTATTGTCTTCCCCTCCCCGTTTCTTTCAACAGATGTGTCCATTTTTAGTTAATGCAAAGGAAACGGCAGCTTTTAAAGGCAGCCTCTCGCAGTGGGGAAAGCTGCAGTAACTGTAAAAACCTTTTAGTTGCGCAATTTTGATATTCGGCCTCACCTCCCCAGACACTGCTTTCCTGTGTCTGCATTTCTCTTTAAGCTCTTAGAAGGGATCACTCAGGGGTCAGCAAAGGTGCAGCTCGTAGCAGCAGCAGCAACAACAACAGCTGAGACACTTTAGTTTGAGTGACCTTGCCCGGGTAAAAGCAGCAAGAGAAACCTTGGACAAAGTAGCATTTGTGCATTCAAAAGCGCTCTTGGATGATTGTCATGTTAACCTGTACACGGAACGCTAATGGTGTTTGTCTTGGGCATGGGCCAAATCAAAGCAGATTCACACACGGAGCCCGGGGAACAACAGCAAACATGTTGAGATAGTCTCAGATGTGGTCAGTCCACAGGCTCTTGACACTGAAGTCACAGAGCTGAGGCGGAGCCTCAGCCATAAACCAACCTCGGGTGTGTCTGAAATGTGAGGAAATCTCCGAGGAGTGATCCTCAGTTGTTTGGTGTGGGGAACACTTTTTCCAGAATGCAGGCTCCTGCACCAGCTCCTGAGTAGAAAAGAAATCCCAAGGACGAAGGTCAGGGACCGTCCCCTGGAGGCAGTGGTTAGCCTGAAACCACCTGGCATCTAAAACCTCACTCATCAAATAGAGAGTGTGCCTATAGGACCTATCCAACAGATTATGACACCAGAAATACACATCTCTCTCCCGGACACCAAAGTACTACAGATGCAATTAGGATTCTAAAGGATTCTCGGGGAGTTTATAAATGGAGCAGGGGCAGCCCAAGTTGCAGACCGTTCAATCCCATTACGGCTCAGCCTGTCACCTGCAGGAGAGAAATCCTCTTCATGGGTTATATCCCTCTTGATATTCATATACTGGATTAAGGGAAAAATCTTACAACACACAGCTTTTCGGCCATCTCCTCCCCCTGTCTGAACAGAAACCTCCATGTGCCCTGTGAGAGGCTCGCTGGTTGTGGGGCAAATGCTTAGACTCGTCCACATCAGGAAACCTAAGTCTCTGCCCCCACTTTAGCTGGAACTGGGCACCACTTGAGAGATAAGATTATTGATCAAACATGTTGAACACCAACTCTAAACCATGTCTTCTGCTAAGTTCTGAGAGACAGGACAACATTCAAGTCACTCCGTGTCTGCCTCGGTCTCTCTGTTAAGCAATCTTCATCAACAAGGGGATGTAGTTCAACAGAACCACCTACCAATGTCTGAACATGAGTGCTGAGAATTTCCTACAAGTTTTTCCAGCAGATGAGACCTTCCAACCAGTCACAGTCGTCTCTACTCTCTGGTTGAATGAGTGCATAGAACAAATGTGTTCGCTGGTATTACCTGGAAGAAGTTTCAATAGTTTGGATTTCAGCGTAACTGGTCTGATATTTGACTTAGGTATAGGGAGTTTCAGCGCTCCCTGAGGGATTTCATTGACCTCACAATAGGCCCCACTGCTAGGTCCACATCAATTTGCCTGTGACTGTTTCCAAAGAGTAGGCTGTACCACTGGCCAGGAATGTGTTCTCCATCCCTGAACGCCTCGCCCTGCCTCTCCAGGCTCGTTCCAGCATGTGGGTACTCCATGTGTTTGACAAACGAATTGGGCTGAAACAGTATTTACTAACACCCAGAAATGATCTGTTTTCCTGGAAGGCTGAAGGCCTCAGAAAAGACACCACAGAGCTTATGTTAGGTTCCTCTTGTTGCCGTGATAAATCAGCGCCAACTTAGCAGCTTGAAAGCTGCACCCAGCCGTTAACTATCTCACAGTTCAGCAGGTCAGAAGTCTATCCCCACTTTCCCCGAAGTAGAATCGAGGTGTCAGTGGGCCTTGAGCTGCAGGCTCTTGGAGAAAACTTGCTTCTAGACTTCGTCAGTATTCCGTGCTGTGGGGTCTACAGGGCACTGTCTCTGACTCCTTCATGGTTGATGGCCAGAAAGTAACCAGAGCTCATCTGTGTCCTCTCATCTTCTTTGCTAGTGCTGGTGGGCTGGGCTCTCAAGTTTCTAGTCTCTGTGACCTCGTCGGTTAGCTCCTTGTCCTATCCTTCCTTTGTCACATCCTACTGATCTACTCACCTTCCCTTTCTGAACACAAAACCCAACTAATCCTGCCAGGCCACCTGGATAATTCAGGATAATCTCCCTGCTTAGAGTCTGCTGATGGGTAGGTAACCTTACTTCTATTAGCAAAGGCTCTCCACAGCAGAATGTAGATTAAGGTAATATCGAATGAGCTCGGCATAAGAATCAAGACGGTGTCTTTAGAATTCTGCCTACCCGGAATGCTGATAAGTGAGAACATAGAACATCCACGTGGACCATAAAGTGCTGGAGGTCAGGGTCATCCAGGTAGTAGATGACTGCTTGAAAATGTCAAGCATCTCATACATGTCTGCACATGACAGGCACTTTGACTGACAGCAAATCTAGAGAGAGTGGGCTGCTGTTTATTTGGGGACTTGCAGTTTACAAAGAGCTTGGCTCAGGTTGCATTAGATGCTTGAATGTTGGGCGCAGTGTGCAGCGGATCTCAGAGGTGTTCAGGGACTGCTGGGAGCTGAGAAGGATTCCAGGGCCAGGGGGCTTCCAGCAGGGCTGCACCCTCTCACTGTTTATAAGCTGGTAAGGTTCTGCTTAGATGCATTTCAGACCCTGGACTCTAGTCTAGGTGACTTCTGAGGACTTTGAGGACACCCTCACAAAGTTACCTTCTGATGGTGTTTGGAACTAGATGAGGCAGTTTTTAATTTCTCTATTTGGTCCATAAGGAAACACAAGGTTGCAAATGTCCTGCTATTCACTTAGCAAGGGGTGCCTGGCTTGTTCAGAATACTGTGTCTGTTATTGGTGCATTCTGTGTGCAGAGCCCACTTATAGTCCATGAAAAAATTCATGTATCTGCTCTAGGAAAGCCCCATTTTAACTCTTAAGCATAGATCGACCTCCTCAGTGTGCCGTAGTGACACCCCTACCCATATAATAGGTAATCTTTTTAAAAACTGCATGTGATACACATATATCTTACAGACCTCATGGTTCAGTTTAGTTTACCTTAAAAATATTCATAGCACATGGTCTGGCACAGTTGGGCAAAATCATCTTTTAAAATGTCTGCTTCATAATAAGAATGTAAATATTTTATATGATTTATTAGACTGTACTAAAAGTAAAAATCAGTATAATTGCATGGGTATGCTTTTAAGACTTTCCTAAACTCAAGCCTCTGTCACTCAAATCCGTAAGTCAAGAACTATCTGCTCTGTCCTCCAACTAGCCTGGTGCTGTTAGTGCTCTTGTTTTGAGACAGAACTCTGTAGCCTCCCACCCCCCTGCCTCAGCCTCCTGAGTGCAGGGATTGAAGGTGCCTAGCACTCTGCCTAGCTCAACTGGCCTATTTTCTAAAAGTATCAGATCAGACCTGGCACTCAACTTCTGGGACTTTCCCCACAAATTTTAGCATGACACCACGAAAGATATTAGCAATGGTGTGCTTATGCAAGATGAAATTGTAAAAGCACTTCTTGTGCAAATACCTGAGTATGTGTGTTGGCAGAGCCTGCCTTTATGTGGTGGGCTGGGGGTGGCTGCAGTTAAGTCCTAATTCTGTGTAAGAGTCTACCCTAAGGAACACAGACAGGACTCATTTGAATGAATCTAATGTATTTTTTAAAGAAAAAAAAAACCCACTTTTAGCATTACAACTCATATTCAGGTTCTGATGCATTTAATAAAGACCTTTGAAATCACTGGGAAAAGGATAGAGGAAATGGAAAATACACTTGAGTCCATGGCATATTATCAACCAAAATATTAAACTTGCATGTTGCTACGTTTTCAGACTTGGTCTTAGAAAAGGATGGATTTTCCTTCTGGCTGCAGAATTGAGCATTATATCAAGGTGAGCTATCATCTCAGTAAGAAGAACTCTGCCAACCTAAGAAAAGTTTTAGCATGGAGAAGCAAGCCGGGCGGTTGATGTGGAGGTATTTCCTCGAGAGAAGACCCCAGCTTCCCGGATTTTCTTCTCTTGGAGTGTGGGTCCTGAAGTCTCCCTGCGGGAGGAGCTGGGAGGAAGGAGGAGCAGGTGGCAGCCAGGGCAGCAGGCCAGGGAAAGGTGTGGGGAAGAGCAGCCTGCAGCTGTCTGCAGCTGGAGCCTCGTGCGCACACGTTTGCATTAGTGGTCAGCACCGGGTGGTTTTCACAGCAAGTCTGCGGAGAGGGTGGAGGGATGAGGGGGACCATCGATCGCTGCAAGCAGAGAGAGTCCGCAGGATGTGAGAGGCCTGGTGCTGTGGCTTCCGCTCTCACACATCATCAAGCCTTGTTCGAGATGGTTTGAATTAATGACACTTCTTCAGACAGACAAAGTAGGTAAATGGAAATGCTAGACCGGGGCTTTTCACCTTCCTTGCTCAACACTTCCCGTTACCTTGGGTGCTGGAAACTCTCTATCCTAGCCTGCCGCCAGGCATGACCATTTTCTAACAGTTGGTCCTGTAGGGTCTTGAGTAAAGGCACGCTGAAACGTCGAAGTATCCTTTGAACCCCTGTATCCCTTGGCTGCCTGCTGGACTCCAGCCCTTCAAACACCCATCAACCGCGCCCTAGTTACATGCAGGCTTAACCCCAGTGAAGGAAGAAGCCCTGGATCACTGATTCTATAGGGCAGCCAGCACCTAAGCAAATGTCTTAGTTATGACAAAAGTCCTGCAGAGTTTACCAGCTGGAGGCTGAAGCCTGCAAAGGTGACCTTAGCTCAGCCCAGGTTTTGGCTCCCAGGCACAGTCAGCTTCCTGCCTGTCCAGCTGACCTGGGCCCTGCCTGCTCCTCGGGCTGTGCACAAAGGAGCAGGAGACAGTAGGACCTGGAGTCATGTGTCCAGACCCCAACCCAGGCCTCCTGTCCATCCTAGCTGGCGGGCTTGAGGACTCTACCTCACTAGCCTATGCTTTAGCTGTCACTCCTGTGCAGAAAGGTTCCTAATAAAATATGTTAGTAAATTAGTAATATAGCAAAGTAGTAAAGTAGTAAAATATAAAAAAAAAAAAATAGAAAAGTAAACTTTTAAGGTGATGTTTGCATTAGCCAGAATTCTGCATGTTATCGATTGGATGGATATGATCGATATACATTGTACAAGTGGATAAAACAAAAAATATTTTAGAAAAGAATTCTGTACATTCTTTATTTGCTATTTACCGGTGTCTTGTCTCGTTGGTTTCTAATTTAGGTGGCTGAAGTGTGTTTAGTGGATTTTTCTATGTAGTAAATGGTTGTCTTTCAAGAGGTTGCTGGTTTGTCTTCAGCACCCAGAGTTGGAGCAGTGTGAACTACTAAGCCTGGCTCCCCAGGACCCGTCTGTTTTCACACCAGTTGAATCTTTGACTGACTGTCCTAGGGCAAGGCTATAAACTCCTTTTACAGATTGAAAGATTTTTATTCTGAAAATATTGTTTTCCCTTGCCTTTCCAAAGTGAGCTCCTGCCTCTCCTCCACGCTCCTTTTGGAAGCTTTCATGTTTCTGGTGTAAAAGTTCTAAGGGTGGAGGCAGGGGTGGGTGTGGTTGTGGGTGGGGTGGGGGGGGAGGAGGAGAGAGAAGAAAGAGCCTCTGAGCAGAGGAGGGAGGCTTTTTCAAATGCAAATATTTGATAAAATATGTGGCTTTGTTTATTTAGGTATATCTATGTGTTAGAAACGAGAATTTGAGCTGAATGGTTTAACATGCTTAATCGGAGGCAGACGGAATGGTCAGTGAATTATTTTTCTAAACCACTTCTTTTGGCATGCAGGTCTCCTTTCCTATTGATTCCATTCTGGAGGACCACTGGAGCTTTTGCCAGAGCGAGCTGGTACTAGACTCTGCTTCAGTGACATATGCCTCTGCTTCCCCCCCCCCCCCTCCTCACAACACAATCACACGGTCCTCCAGCCCAGCAAACCACTTTTGTAACTAATTGGAGCAGACAGGGTGTTTCAGAGAAACCACGAGCACAGCAGAGCGTCCTGGTGGATATTCATCCTGGCCAGTCCTTTAACAAAGTGAACAATTGCCCAAATAATTATTTCCTGCTGCGGACTCCCCCTCCACCTCTTTTTTAAAACATGCTTTGTTTGTTAAATCCTATTTTCCTTCCTACTTTCCTGTTGACTGCAGCTAAATTGAATTTGGTCCAATCCATCTCACACTGGGTCAGCAGAATGCTTTGCTGGGGAGTTAACCCTTTCAGTGCTGTCCTTTATTCCCTGAGCAAAGGAAGAGCTGCGCTGACTGGGGTTGGGGGGCAGGGCATGACAAGAAATAAGTATGTTCTATTAGGATCATGACCAGTTTTGATAAAAGAAGTTTATGGCTCCATTCCTATTGCCCAAGAGAATTCAGACTACATTTGCATGTGGGTGGTGCACCCTAAGGAAGGGGAGTGGGGTTCACTTTTGCACAAATGCTTTCTCTAGAAATGTGGCATAGATTTGAAGTGAAGGGCATGTCAACAAAAATTTTAAAGCGAAGGCAATCACGTCGGGGTAACAGAATTAATAGAGTGGCTTGAATCAAAAGGCAGAGGAGAGGGCAACTTTGTGTCACATCTTAAAGTCATTAGGGTGGGAGGAGCATTCTCATCTGTGGTTTCTCATTGTTTGAAGACTCGGGGTGTTGTGTGGCTGAGATCAGATGGCTGAGGGCTGCTGAACGATGTGAGCCGAGAGATCCCTCGATGTCAAACCCAGGAAAGAGAAACAGCTGTGGGGACACCCCAGCCAACATCAACAAGTGTGATTTTCTCAAGAGCATGTGGTGGCTCCTGTCCTCCATTGTGTGAAAACTGTCCCCATCCGGAGAGAGTTTATGGGGCTCCCTGTAAGCAGAGCTGGTGTCAGAAGTTGCACTTGGCTGTCGCTCCCTGCTGGCCAGAACTGTGGCTTATGTTTCTGCAGGTGGAATGTCAGAGTCAAAGCCTTTTCCTATGTGATGAATGGGCTCACATTTTCCTCCTTGGATATGTGAGATTTAGTTCTACCTGCCACATACAAGCATGTGATCAAAAATTGACAGTTTTTGCCTGCACAACTCACCCTCTGTATTTCCCAATTCAGTATCTGGGAGTTCAAGCAGGTGTGTGCTGTGGTACTTAGGCCCTAGGTGGTTGGTGTGGTACTAACAGGACCCTTGCAGAGTGTTTCTCTTGCCATCATTAAACACTACAGAATATCATTTATTCGCATTGTGGTCATATGGCACTAGGCACAGAACATCGAGGGTATGTATAGTTTCCATGGAGTCCTGAAACAAGTTTTCAGTCAACCTCAAGGATTTACTTAAAAATGGTCTTGCTGGGAGCTTTTTTTCTTCTTCACGTGTCATATGGGTGGGAGTATCTTCTAGAAGTTCTATGCTTAATGTCCTCTTTCCCTGAATTAGATGGTCATAAATCTTGCTTCATTTCTACAAGTCTGAGCTCTACAAGACTGAGTTTTTTAATGTGTTTACAAACGCTTTGAGTGTATCTCCTACAGGTGCATACCTGAAACCACAGCTCTCTGGAGGCAGAGGTGAAGAGATCAACAGTTTGAGCCCTGTATGGGCCACATAAGAAGGTCCAGTCTCCAAAAAAA
>JADRCD010104253.1:0-21763 GCA_019843815.1 Montemys delectorum | reverse complement strand
AAAATATATATAACTGACATTGTGGTGCATACTTATGCTATAAGTACTACACTAAGGAGACCAAGACAGGAGGAGGATCAAAGCTTTGAGGCCATTTGTGGACTACATTCCAAAACCCCCACCTTTCTTGAAAAAGGTAATAAAACCACTGGGAGCTAGACTAGAAAGGGGATGTTAGAATAGTCTCTTCTTAGCTGTGGACCTGCAATTGATAGTCTTTGCTATTCGTTGCTATGGGACAGGAAAGAGGACCTCTGAGATGTTGGATAGTGACTTCCAGATTTCGATTCTAAGGGAGAAGTCAGAAAGGCCATTAACACACATGGAGAACATAAGACAGACATGGAAACACTTTTAGAGCATTGGAACATGTTGGGAAGTTGGCAAATCCAGGCATAAATTTAGGATTTGGAAATTAGATGTTAGAAAAATTGAGGGCCACAAAGGTGAAGATTTAAGATACCTAGCTCATTCTGAGGAGAAAAACTGAAAGCAATAGAAGATGGTGACATCCTCTACTTTGTGGCAGGCAGGAGGCCATGAAGATGAAGAGTCACTAAAAGAAAGGCAGAATAGGTGGACTAGAGGGTCATGGGAGACTGGAGGGAGTTTGGACAATAACATTTTTGAAAGCCTGGGCTTGATTTGGCTGGAGGTAAGGCAGTTGTAATGAGGGAGAGATGAAGCTAGAGCTCAAAAGCGAGGCTTCTGCAAGAGTTTGACTCATTTGAGAGAAAGCAGGAAGATTTTCATAGCCTCCGAGATTCTGTTTCCTGGGGACATGAGAGTCCTAGCTCTTACTCATATGGGCAGAGTTACGTTGTAAAGATCTTATTGACTGACTCCAAAGCACTGTTCCTCTATCCTTTTTCTTTCTTGACAATAAGTGGTGTGGTATTTTGATACTGTTTGAGTGATAACCGTTTTTATTCCTGCCTCTTATCTAAAGAGAAAAAAATTTTATTGTTTTGTTCCAGTGAAATCAAAGTTGAAAATACATTACTAGGAAATCCTATAAAATAATACTGACACATAATCTGAGATGGTTTTTTTTTCTATAAAAAATTTCTCTTTTCTGAGTCATAGAAAGGAACTGGACAAGGGTGTTTTCTAGAGATTGACGATCTCCATGAAGTTGAGCAAGACTTGAAAGGAAGAGGGTAAAAATACGAAAAGAGACAAATGAACTAAAGGAATGAGGATTGGATTCTCAGAGTGAGAAAATCTAGCTTTGGATTTTAGAAATGGATCATCCTTAGTTGTGGCCAGGAAAGTTCACTATAGTGTCTCATTAAGGCAGAGTAGAAATAATTAGGCCCCTGTGTCATTTCAGACTCATTATGCACATAAACCTTAAAGTTACTTGGGATGACAGTTAAAGTGAAGTAAAAAAAAAATCCCGCATGCTGGCCTTTCACCCTAAATTCCATTATTACAGCAGTAATGGATCTTGCCTCATAAAACTTTGTAAATTCAGAGGAGCCTAGCAGAATGCTTTGTCATTGGAAGGTAGTCAATAACTGTATGTTGAACTCATGCAAATAACTTTATTGAGTTTTCTGATTGTCTTTAAAAGCCAAATAAGTGACAGAAGAAGTAAGTGGGATGCTGCCAGGTTGCTAAAGAAGGTTTAGAGGGTGGCAGCCATGTTCCCCCAAGTGGAAGGGATTTTGCACATGAATAGGAAAGTAACTGTCTGAATTTGGCAGTGGTGTGTGTGTGTGTGTGTGTGTGTGTGTGTGTGTGTGTGTGTGAAGAAGGCAAGCTTCTGGAGTGCTAGAAGCAAGAAGCAAGATGTGGAAAAATGTGTAAGCTCTGAATATGGTGACGTTTTTATAAATGATATCCTTGGACAGCACCTGGATGTGACAGAGAGCATTGTGAGAAAGGAGAGACAAATTATAGGGGAGAAGAGTACAGATTACTGTAGGGATTGGAAAGGCTGGCAACTGGAGGCACTTGTGGTTTCTATTATATTAGTTTAAAAGTGACTCATACCATTACCCACAATGGAATTCAGTGTAAATTTGAGTGTCAAGAACACTTGATGGTCCCAGATGTCTGTCTATGCAAAGTCTGTGGAGATCATAGCTGCTTCATGGAGCAAATGCAGGTGCAGGCAGTCATGCCAGCTGGTATCTACTGCCAGGTCAGCACTGAGCAGATGGCACTGGACACAATGGAGAAGAGCAAAGCATAACTGTCTGAGGGTCTCCTACTCATCTGCATGTCACCCACCCTGCCCAGCAGGTATGCACATGCATAGAGCTACTAGAGACTGCCCACCTAGCCAGGTTCTTAGGTGGGGTTGCTTTTCAGCAAATGGTGATTTATTTAGTCAAATGGTTATTTGGAGTGGCTTTATTTAATCCATTATTTCCTTGGGAGCCCGTGTTGTAAGAACGTGTGGACATGTGTGTAGGACAGAAATTTTTCAGAAGAACAATAGGCCTTAAGGCATCCAGAGCAAGGTCAAACTAACAGTGGTTTATATGCATTGGGATGGAAAGGAATGGGAAATGCGATCTTGGAAAGTGATGTTTGAGGACCCAGATTGAAATTGAAAGAGTAGATTTGTCTACTTTTTTTTTAGCTTATAGAAAATCTGATCTATAGCCACATTCCTATTTTTTTTCAAGTACTTATTTGGGAATTGTTTGTTCTATACCAGTAAAATGTATGTAGATAGGAGACAGTTAACTATCTTTTTAGTGGAGGCTGCAATTAGCATTTTTCACAAGAGCATTAGGCACTTGAAAGACCATCTCCTATATTACAGACCGTTTAACTTCTATGACCCCTGCTTCTCAATGCAAGTAACCTCTTCATCATTTTGACAACTATGTCCATTCCCAGGTGGCCAGCATCCTTCAGAAGGATCACAACACTTCTGGCTTATTCACAGTCTAGAGGGAAAAGCCACCTGGGGGACATTTTTCTCTCTCTCTAGAGATTTCACTGACCCCATATTTAAATAGCAGTGATATTCTAAAGTGTTTTTCTTTCCACTCAGTTAAAAAGAAGCCCAGGAAGCCTGACTTCACTGTGCAGTGTCCTGAATTGATGACACATTCAATTTGATAATCGACAGTAATATTTCAGTGATACAATATAAATTCAAGATGTTTGGAATTTTTGGAGGGACACTTAGAAGAATTCTATGAAGAGGACGTCCTCTTTAAGAATTCAAACATGCGACGGGCAGTAGTGGTGCACGTCTTTAATCCCAGCACTTGGAAGGCCAAGGCAAGTGGATTTCTGAGTTCGAGGCCAGCCTGATCTACAGAGTGAGTTCCAGGACAGCCAGGGCTATACAGAGAAACCTTGTCTCGAAAAAACAAAACAAAATAAAACAAGCCAAACGAAACAAAACAAAACAAAACAAAAAAACCACCACCACCAACAAAAAGAATTCAAACACGCAAGCTTCTGCTTGTATTTCAACTCCTCTTTTCCATTTGGACCTCCAGACTTCTTTCAATCTTCTTTTCCTAGGATGTAAAATTCACTTTCTGCAGGTTTCAACATCTTTAATTTGTCATCTTTGGCATGTGTGCTTTTTTTGTGCCCTACCCCCACTTCCACCCCACTAACCATACTTGCTACCTCATCCACAACCTGACATGAACTTTCTCTCCACTCATCTTACCTCACTCTGAGGGTTTCTGTATTTTCTGTTCCCTTCAATCACATCCTACTGCGCCCTTCATTTTTGGAAAGATTGCTTTGACTTCTTTTTATATTCACTCAGATCTTGAAGTTATGTCTTCATGTAGATTATACATGTCAGAAGTGAAGCACATGGTATAAGTGTATAAAACACGTGTCCATTTCACGATCAGGTTAAGTATCTTTAATCCAACCAACATGCTTAGTACCAGAAGTGTTTTGAATTTCAATTGCATTTTTTTGCATTTTTTAAAAACGTAATATCATATCCTGGGGAATATATCCAAACTTAAACATGCACTTTACCTAATTATATGTAAACATTACCCAGAAGTGGAATGATGTACCCTCGGTGAGTGGGAGGCTGCCCCCATCCTTCACACTCTGTGTCTCTTTTCCTGGCAGGAGGATGAAGTTGTACTCCAGTGCATTGCAAACATTCACAAGGAGCAGCGGAAGTTCTGCCTGGCAGCAGAGGGACTTGGGAATCGCCTGTGCTTCTTGGAACCCACCTCAGAAGCCAAGGTGAGATAAAGAGCCTGTCCCATACCTTCATTTGCTGACTTCCCATGTGATCATTTAGGGCAAGCATTTCTTGGGGATGGTGACAAAAGAGAAATTTGAGATGGTGTACTCATTTTCCCACAGGGAAGATCAAATTTAGAATATGTCTCTCATCCCAGGAAGCACTGGCATCAGACCCCAGAGCTGAGAAAAAAGGGGAGGGAGGGCTCTTTGTCAGAATTCTCTAGTATACCAGAGATGCCTGGAGCTACCAGCACTGGTTGGATAGGGAGATCTCTTGATACTCCCAGGATACTATCTTTGACGTTGTTAATTCTTAGAAATCTGGGTCCCTGTTCTATACTCTCAGCTGTCATTTTATTGCTGCAGAGACTCTTGGCTGTTTGAGCCTGTGTTTTACAGTTAGCACAGCATAGTTCTGATTGGACTGAAATTGTTGTAACTGCCTGCTGTGACTCAGGGCACTGAGGGCCATTTGCTCTGGCCCCTGCCTGCATGGAGATCTGTCATGTCATGTCTATTCAGCTGAGCTTTACTCCCAGCATGTCCTGGCCGTGTCTGTATGTTCAGAAATCTTAAAGCACCTTGCAGTCTTGACAAGACTTGTACTAATCAGAGTCCTCCAGAGATACAGAACAAGAAGCTCAGTAGATAGATGAGGAGTTAAAGAGATTAACTTAACAAATCCTTCATAGCCCATGGACTTCTGAGGTCTGGTGAGCCTCAAATCCACAGGTCATGGGTTCAACTGCACTCTAGCATCAGAGGCTCTTCTCTGGGAAG
Source organism: Montemys delectorum (assembly GCA_019843815.1). Lineage (NCBI taxonomy): Eukaryota > Metazoa > Chordata > Mammalia > Rodentia > Muridae > Montemys > Montemys delectorum. Next base: position 16,786 of record JADRCD010104253.1, on the reverse strand, counting down.
CTCAGGGGCAGTGAGTGAGGCATAGAGAATACATGAGGGACAATGACCTTTACAATTTGCAATCAATGGATTGCAGATGTTAATTCCAGCTATAAAGTAACCACATCAAAATTTTGGATAGATGGCTCAGGAAGTAAAAGTTCCTACCATTAAGTCTGATGACACAAGTTCAGTCCCAAGGCAGCCTATCATGGAAAAGACAAAGCAAATTGTCCTCTGATGATATCCTTAAGCCCCTTATCTCAACACAGGGAAATAAAAAAAATTATTAAATGACCGTACTGTGAGTGAAACAAGTTAACACACAACTGGCTATTATATCTACTAAGGCAAAATTTTCTTACATAGCTAATTTTAATCAAAAACTAGTTTGCCCATGAACATATGCCATATGCACATTTGAAATTTGTTCCAAATACTGGAACACCAGAGGTATGGGATTAATAGGTACATCTCTCAGAGTTTCCTCCTTCACTTCAGTGCTTTGCCCCTTCCACATGTAAGCTACTGATTCTAAGGACAGACATTGGCCAGCACCTATAGGACAGGATCCTGGTAAAATAAAAGAGTTAAGAGTGAATTCTGTCTTTTCCAAGTTCTTAAATTCGACTTTCCTGAATCTTTTTTGTATCTGCTGTTGTTCTTAGCAGGAAAAATATTTTCTCTATTCCCTTTAGTTATAAATAATAAGAATATCACCAGGATAGAAGTCAAGATGTTAATCATCAATTGTTAGCTTGCCATTTGATCCCAGGCGAGTCAACTTTGTTTTCAGTTTTGTTCTTCTGTCCAGTCAGATGCAGTGTGGCATGGTACCAAGAGTGCTGAGCAGTGGTGGAGCAGTGAGATGGTACCAGACCCACACGCTCTTTCCTCAGTGGAGCATGTGACAGTGATTCTGTGAATAAGACATAATTGTCAAAAGTGTCTACCACTTATTAGTCAACCCAAGACCTTGGGCCCATTATCTGATCTTGCTGAGTTTAGTTTTCTTACCGGCTTAGTGGGAATTTCGCCTTAATTTAACTTATAAGATGCTGTCAGGATGGAATGGTTTAGGACTTATGTAGTACCTCATATGTTACATTGTATTAACTCATCAGACAGTAACTGGAACTGAAAATAATACCAGGAACAACATTTATATTAGTTTCATTTCTGTTGCTGTGGAGAAATAACATGACAGAAAGGTGCTCAGGGAAGAAAGAATTTTTTTTGGTGTAGGGCTTTAAAGGGATAGGAGTCAGTCACCGTGGGGATGCATGGCAGCAGGAGCAGGAAGCTGAGATGTCTCATCTTCAACCATAAACACAAAGCAGAGAGTGAACTAGAGCTGAGACAAAGCAATAGACTCTCAAAAGCTCCCAGTCATGTACTTCCTCTGGCAAGGCTATGTTATCTAAAGGTTCCTTCATTTCCTTAAGCAATATTACTAGATCAGCTCTGCACCAAGGCTTCAACATGAGCCTGTTGGGTACATTTTGCCTCACCCTGTAGGGTAAAATTTCATCCCTTTAAGAAACACAAAACTACTGGTCTCTCTGGGCTGGTATCCTGAGCAGACCTTGGGCCCAAGCTCTACAGCCAATCCCACAACACCCAGAGGATGCTCCACTCCTAGGCACTCTGAAACTCTCGGGATCAGAGGTGAGGGGGACCCAACATCTGTCCCAACACAGGGAGTAACTGGGACCTGCAGGACCAGGCACACAGGAACTCTGCCCAGCAGAGTGGCTCCGGTTCCTTCCAGTCTCTCTTCTACCTCTTACAACAAAAACAACAGGAAGTAACAATTACTCTTTCTTAATATATTAATATGAAAATTAATATTACCAACATATCCTAATAGATTGAAATCCAATAATATTAGGAATTAGAGATTTTTTGATTGTCATCCAATGGTCTCTCTAATTTGGTAATTGGAGAAATATGTCCAATATTGTACAATCTATATATATTTTCAGCTTCTTTGTGACAGTGTCTTGCTGTGTACAACATAAGGGTCTTGAAATCTTGCTTCTCCTATCTCAGCCTCTCTATTAGTAGTATTGTATATTTCATGTTTTTACACTATACTATGGTTTTCAGAACAGCTTATATATTTCAAAAGTATTTATATACCCAAGGGAGACATAGACAATTAACTTGGGAGGTGGCTTGTAGGAAAGAGAACAACAAAGAGTGAGACTGAATGCTTTGCTTGACATGTCTAGCTCTTGTATCAAGTTTGAAGAAGAGGACTTTACAAGTTACTCTTTCTCTGAGATGAATGCTTTTCCAAATTATCACAGCCAATGAACCAGATTCTTACCCACACCTAATGTCTGTGCCACCCTCCAAGTAGAACCATTGTTCATTGAAACAGTTGTTGAATGACTTTATGGATAGACTATCTTAATACACACACCATTTCTTAAATGAATGTAACCTGTTCTCTGTGGACTGAGAATAAAGTCACTCACTCAAGTCAAATAGTTTTGACCATAGCAGGAAGTCTGTACCCAAAAATCGTGCCTACAATTCATTCCTTGGTGCAGCAGAACTGTCAACTCTCAGCTTAGCTATGACGGAGGTAAAATTCTTCGATGATTTGAGCGTCATTGAAGTACAGCCTTATTACAATGAAATCCAATGTCTAAAAATTGTTCTTATTTTGGTCTTGTACCACAGAAAGAGCCAAGATTTTAAACTCTACTAAATACAAAACAAACACACAAAAAGACTTTACATATTTATGTTCATTTAAGAAAATACTAGTAGTAATGTATTATTTGAAATATACAGTTAATATGTTTGGAGTTATTTGAAATTTATACTGAGAAAAATGTATGTATTTGCAGTATTGCTGTAGACAAGCATCTACATAACACTGTTAAATTGATTGTTTTATATCAAACAACTTTTATAATACTCATTTTATTATATTTTATAAATTTTAAGGAATATGAGAAAAAAGATATTGTAGGTATTGAAGAGGGCTCTTTGGAAGGAATTGGGGTACAAAAGTGAAACAAGAATGTGATTTAATTCTATTTATTTAAAATGTTTTTAAATGTTAACAATTTAGACAAATTTAGACAAATCATGTAACTTTTCTCATCATAATGCAATAAAAGTTAAAAAAAAAGAAACACAAAGCCTGATTTTGTATGACAAGAAAAAATGATTTTAGATCAGTCCCTGAACTTACAAAATCCTGAATGTTAAAATTAAACCCTTAAATTAAAACATATTTAATTATAAAAATTCATAATTCTTTAGTCCTGTAAATGTGATGGTATTTATAGTCAAAACCCAAGTCAAGTAAGAGAAAAATTGTATATTGTGATTTAAGAAGGCTTGTATCCTTTGTATATAAAACTAAACCCCATCACTCATAAGTGCATTTTAAGATAAGAAAATATCCTTTCTAATTCCCACTTGTCTAAATTATTTATTCTTATCTTGATTTAATTCTATATTTGAGATAATGACTGAAGAGTCATTGAGACACAGCATATTGTCCACACTTCTCTTGGTCACTGTTCTTCTCACCTGGTCCCTGTCCATATGCTCTTTTTTTCAAAGCTGTACTTACAACACATACTCAGACTTTATGTATTTGTATTTAATAGTTCAACCACTTATCAAGTGCCAAATGATCTTCATAGGTATTTTTCAAATCATATATGTGGTTTTGTTGGTTTACGTTTCAAGAATAAATCTTCAGAATCAGAATTCACAGTATCTGGGACATGAACAATGAATGGGAATTGCTTTCCTGAGGATACCTTACTTATTACAGCAACAATTCTGCTATTGTTATGTGTCTTATGTATGTAGTATGAGGGAAATGCTCAATGAGTTTTGATACAAAGAAACGGGGTCAAGATGGAGTGAATGTTCAGAATTTTCTTGTCTCCATCATGGAGGGCATCCTGATAGATGAACCCATGTTCTGGGAACTTTATTCTGTCCTAAAATCAAATAAGACATGTCTACCTCTCTGTTGGCCTGCTCCATCAATTCTTCTCGTTCAGTAGACCGTCTTATTCCCTGCCAGGAAGTTTCCAAGCATGCACACTGTTCTAAAGTTCTTGGAAGATAATATAGGTCACGCAGAGAGGTGAGACGCTGTGTTCCCCAGCCTGGTACTGAGCATGAAGCACAGACATCAAACACAATTCTTACCGGCTACCCTCAAGCCAATCAGTGCCCTTGAGGATTGCTAGCCCAGGATATTTTGAGCTGGTTGACACTCAGAGGGATAAAACTGAGATGAACTCTGAGGAAAAGGAAAGACTTCAGAGAAAGAAAAAATGAGTTAGGCTGTTCAAAAGACAATCTCACCGTGTGAGCTCTGGAAAAATGAGAGAACTTGTACAAGCACGATATGGGGGTGTGTGAAGAAATGAGGAACAGAAGTGTGAGAATGTCAACAACTGTTGTAGATATGAGACTCTCTTAATATTCAGGAGACTTCTGTGGCTGATCCTGCATGCCATGGTCATGATGATTTCCAAATCTGCTGGCATTACATGGTACAAACATGGCTGCTCAGGTACTCTTTCAAATAAGCGCAGGCCCAGGAATTAAAGTGACCTTGCTGATAGGAATGACTAGAAACCATAGCCAGAAGCCAGGAAACAAAGGAAGGACACATTTCTTTTTTCTTTTCTTTTTTATTTTAATAGGACAATCTTTTTTATTAGATATTTTCTTTATTTACATTTCAAATGTTATCCCCTTTTCTGGTTTCCCCTCCAAAAAACTCCCTATTCCCTCCTCTCTCCCCTGCTCACCAACCGATCCTCTCCTGCTTCCTGGCCCTGGCATTCCCCTACACTAGGGCATAGAGCCTTCACAGGACCAAGGGCCTCTTCTCCCATTGATGACTGACTAGGCCATCCTCTGCTACATATGCAGCTGGAGCCATGAGTCCCACCATGTGTACTCTTTGGTTGTTGGTTTAGTCTCTGGGAGCTCTGGAGGTACTGGTTAGTTCATATTTGTTGTTTCTCCTATGGTGCTACATACGCCTTCATTCCTTAGGTCCTTTATCAAGCTCCTTCACTGGGGACCCTGCGCTCAGTCCAATGGATGGCTGAGAGCATCCACTTCTGTATTTGTCAGGCACTGGCAGAGCCCCTCAGGAGACAGCTATATCAGGGTTCTGTCAGCAAGCACTTGTTTGCATCCACAATAGTGTCTGGGTTTGGTGACTGTATATGGGATGGATCTCCAGGTGGGGCAGTCTCTGGACGGTCCTTCCTTCAGTCTCTGCTCCACACTTTGTAACTCCTTCCATGGGTATTTTGTTCCCTCTTCTAGGAAGGATTGAAGTACCCACACTTTGGTCTTCCTTCTTCTTGAGTTTCATGTGGTTTGTGGATTGTATCTTGGACGTTCCAAGCTTCTGGGCTTATCCATTTGTCAGTGAGTGCATACCATGTGTGTTCTTTTGTGATTAGGTTACCTCACTCAGGATGATATTCTCCAGATCCATCCATTTGCCTAAGAATTTCATAAATTCATTGTTTTTGTTTTCTTCTTTATTTTCTTAACAACAGCAATGACTTTATTTATTATAATTTTAAAGTAGAATGCATATTCTTTGGCACTAGGAATTTAATAATTTTTCTTCTAGTTTTTCATATCATATTGTATCTATTTGGTTTGATAGAGCCTCTTATAGAATAATCTTTGATTGTCTTTAACATTCAATCTTTTAAGACTCTTTGGCTGTCTTTTCTCAGAAAGACATAGGAAGAGAATCATGTCCTCTGGGAAGTTTTAGTCACCACTTTTTTGTAAATACCCTGGCAGCGGTGCCATTCAAGGGATAGAATATGAACATCCCACCTTAGCTGAGTGTTCAGGATTTAAGAAAGGAGGTGATAGCAGATAGGCATGAGAACGACAGTGGTTATAAAGTTTCATGCATCACAGGAACCAATACATCTTGTAACAACTCCTCATGTTCAATGGGCAATCCTAGCTAGAAAAGTCCCTACACTGGAGCAATTACAATGATAGAGCCTCCTAGAAGATCTTGATCATCTTCACAGTCTTGATGCAGTCTGTCAATTAGGGATCTTTTCTATCAAAGCATTTTCCCTGGCAACATAATCAACACACCAGTTTTATCAGATGACCACAGGAACATAACTGGAGAGTTACCTAAGCGTCAAATGTTTATGAGTGAAAAGAGACTTTACAGCCTTCCCACAGTGATTTATGGATGACATTTAAACAAATACTATGCTCTTTTCAGATTTGTCCAGAATCGTAATTCCTTTATTCTAATACCTTTCTAGGCTCTCAGATCCTACATGCCTTAATAAAATATCATTGAAGAGGGAAAAGAATGTGGGAACTTTTCAATTGACTTTTTATTGATTGGAAAACAGAAATAAGTGATACTGGAGCAATTTAACTTGGATCTCCCAAAATTTAATTGCCTGTCTTTTGATAGCTTGAGTTTTAAATGTATATAAAAAAAAGAAGTTCCACTTGTTTTGGGGGATGGCTACTCATTATTTTACTGACTACAATTAATATAAACAAAATTATAATTAAAATCTAATTTTAAAATGGGAGACTTTGGTGAATCTTATTGGCATTGTTTTTACTTCTTGTTTAGGAAGACTAGACTAGAAGAGACTAGAATGGGTTGGAATAAAACAAGAGAGTACAGTTATTTCTGAAAGTTGGATAGACACTCAAGACCCAGAGTCAGAAACCAATCAATTAGGCAAAGATCTTTATGGAGATGATGCAAACCAAGACACAATTCTTAGCCAATGATAATATAGTTTTCTATCATTTTCATAGCAATTTGCTTTGAAAGAGATTTTCTATTTACTCCAATGAAATAAAGTATGAAAGTCTGGAGAGATACGGCCAGAAGCTGTATAGTATCTCTGAATTGCTAATGTTTTTGCTATATTCTCAGTGACCCTTCAGAGCTTATGAAATGCTAGATGAGTATGATTTTTTTCGTAAAACTCCTTTGTCATGTAATCTTAAGGGCCTCATAAGTTGAGGTTTTGATTTTCTGTACCATTAATCAGGCAGTCTCTAGTATATCCCACTTATTGAAATGATGTTAACTGTGTAATCTCTACAACTCTACAAAGCAAACATTGTCCCAACAAAGAAAAAGGAAAGTATGAATTTACATGGAATTAAGCAGCTTCCTATAAATTACTTGTCCTAAATGTAAATCAATGTTAAGCTTCTATGGCATTAAAAAAGGAGGCATATTAAGATCCAAGTTACCTAAGGACAAAGAAGAATCCGTGTTCTTGTCTTTGTAGATAGATGTCAAGAATACCTAGGCATGCCTCCATTCTACCTTTCTATATCTGGCCTATGGACTTCTGGCATTCCAAAGTTAGAAACATGTATGTTCCCTCAATAAAGGGGACCTGTTAAAACACAAAGGCTGCAGGAAAGCATTTGAAACCGTGTTAAAAATGTTTATACATAACTTTTTTCAGTGCAAAGGAAATAATGGTGTATTTTTTTCAAGTAAGCAAAATAAGGAGAATTGTTAGATGTCTCTGTACTGTGACAGACATGGTGATATAGATATGTGTATATAGGTAAGAGGGAACACCAAACATCTATCATGTTGAGTTTTCTAGTCTTCCTATCCTATCTTATGCTTTCTATTAATCTATAAGTACAGAAATTAAGGATTTCATAAAGTGCCATGGTGCCATGGTTAATGAACATAATATTAGAGCCAGATGATTTGGGCTAGAAATTCTAGCTCACTGTTTTTCAAATGTTTGTCTGGGGGCAAATGACTACTTCTTTCTGCCTCTGCTTCTTATATTTTAAAACTGTGCCTAGAAGGGAAATGAGGAGCCTTTACATTCTGCTCGTACAAATGCAAATCATTATAGAAATCAGTGTAGAGGTTCCTACAGTGACTATAAAGAGAACTGTCATATGACTCAACTATACCATCCCAGGATTCATGGGAATCTTCAGTGTAACCATAGAGATACTTAGACTTCCACATTTATTGCTGCACTCTGTGATCACAAAGAAATGGAACTAGTTCAGATGCCTATCATCAGATGAGTGAATAAAGGTGAACAAAAGAAAATGTAGTACAATGGAATTTTATTTCTCCATGAGGAAAATGGAATTTGTGACATTTATAGGGAAACAGATCATGTTAAATGTTTTAGACAAATAACATGTTTTCTTTCATATTACAGGCTCTACATATAGGTACAGATATTCATTAATAGACATATATTAAAATATAAAAGAAAGCATGAGAATGCAGGTAAAGATCTTTGAGGGGGGAGAGTGTGATAGAATACATCTGACAAAGCAGAAGAAGGTATTGTTTTGTGAGAAGGAACAGGAACCACAAAAAGTAGTGTCAGAAGACAGTAGGAGATGGGGTGAATCAGAACAAGATGTAATGACGTATGTATATCAACATTGCCATAATAGAGCCATTACTTTGTATGTTAACCTAAAAAAGTAAAAAGGATGTACCCATTCACCTTATAGGACTATTAAGGAGGCATGTGAGTTTGTAACTAGGAAGAGATGTGCACCAGTGCCTTGTACACCCTAAGTGCTATAAGCCTTTACTATCCATATCATAGGACCAGACACACATCAGAGGCTTAGGAAATGCTGACTCTATAATGAATTAAATTAATTAAAACTATATTACAAAAGCATTAATCTGAGGATTGGGACATTTGCATTGGGAAATTTCAAGGAGAAAAGTAAGGGTAGCCAGAGAAAGAAAGTGAGATGTAAAAGTGACGTAGGTACTTTTCTCTTACTGTGAGGAAAAACCATAGCCAAGGCAACTTATAAAAGAAAACATTTGATTGGAAGCTTGCTTACAGTTTCAGAGGCTGGGTCTATAACCATTGTGGTGGTGAGCAAAAAAGCAAGCAGGCAGGCATGGTGCTAGGGCAGTAGCTAAGACCTTACATCTGGTCCATAAGTAGGACGCAGAGAGGGAATGGAGAGAGACTGGTCCTGTTGTGAGCTTTTAAAACCTCAAGTCCCACTCCCAGTGATACACTTCTTCCAACAAGGCCACCCAATCTAATTCTTCCTACAGCAGTTCTACCAACTAGAGACTATTCAAACGTATGGACCTGTGGAGGCCATCTTCATTCAAACCGCCACAAGAGGGTTAGACAAGTCGATAGTTTTAAGAAGCAAAATGATTTGATACTGTTTTAATTGAAACAGTTTTCTAATTCCAGTGTAGTCAGAAAACTTATTCTGTAGATGTTTAGTCTTTGATTTTTATTTGGACTCGTTTTCTAGCCCTGTGTAGGGTCTGTTTTGGTAATGCCCCGTGTGTCTACAGTATAGATACACGACTGTATTGTGAAGCCATTGGACAGAATGTTTTATGAATACCAAGGTGGTTCACCCTAGTGCCCAAATAATGGCATATTAATACTGAATTTGATCTTTGATCTTCTTGTTCCACAAATTACTGCAAAGCGCTGTGGAAACCTCAGTTAGTGATTTCTCCCTCCAGTTCTGTCTGCCTCATTTCACAGCCTTTAAAATTCTATTATTAGGTACAAAGACACTTAGGAATTTTGTGGTTTATTGATAAATTAATCACTTTCTTATCAAATAATTCTATTTATCCTTGGTCTTGTAGTACTTTGATTTATAGCAATGTAGTTAGAAGCATGTTTACTCTTCCCAGTAGAATTATTCATTTTCCATTACTTTGTTTCCAACGTGCTTTCGTCTTTATGTGACTGTATTTAAAATGTTTACTTTATATTTAAAAAAATCCTGCTCTCCATTTTAAAACCTTTATTGTTTAATAGAAGGTTAATTCTATTTACATTTATCATAGTAAGTAGAGCTCCAGCTCTTCCTATGTCTGAGTGTTAGGATTACAGGTGTGCCATACCATGCACTTACACCTGTACTTAAACCACCTTATGTGTGAGTTTTGAGTAGTTTCTTTAAGAACAAGATAAAAATCCTTAATGAGTCATAGTCTTTCTTCTCTCAATACTGCACCACCTTAAAATGTCCTTTGTGCTCTTGCTAGGTATGTTATTTTCACATGTTATGAAATGTCATACCCTACATTCTTGGTATAGTCACTTGTCTTTTAAAGAAAGAATAAAAGAGGAAAGGAGCCTTTATATCAGCATAATTACATTTTTGGTGCTTTTCATACTTTTCTGTAGGTGCAGATTTCTATTTGGCAACATTTCCCTTCAGTTTGAAGGAATCCTTCTGTATTTCTTCTATTGCAGCTGTGCTGGAAACAAAGCCTCCCACACCGTGTTCCACTGAAAGCTCTCCATTTTGTCCTTACTGTTAAGGGCTGTTTTCTTAGGATATGAAGCTTCAGCTTCAGTTTATTTTCTTTCATCTCGTTAGAGATGATTGTTCATGGTCAGCCGTCCTGTGCTGTTCCTGATGAGAAGTTTACTCTCATTTTTAATACCATTCGTCTACGTCTAATATGTCTTGTTATGTAGAAGGTTTCACTATCATTCTTTTTCTTTGGTTTTTAGCAGTTTGAAAGATGTGCGTGAGGATGGTTTTCATTAGATTTATCTGCTTGAGTTTTTCTGAGTGTCATGGCTCTCTAAGTTATTTTATTTTGTCAACTTTGGAATGGGGACAAGGGGACATTATGACTTTGAGCATTTCAGCTTATTCTCTCTTTCTGAAATCAGTGATTTACAAGTTAGATTGGTTTAGATTACCCTACTATTATTGCCTACCTGTTAATTCTTGACCTATTTTAAATTATCTTTTAGTTTTATTTCCTATTCATTTATTTATTTATTTATTTATTTATTTATTTAACTTTTCTTTTAGTTTACTTCCCCTATTGACTTATTTTATATTTTATTTTGTGTTTCTTGATTGTCTTCTTATTATAAATATTAAATCCCTTTAAGAAATTTTTATTTTAGATAATTATAGCTTTAAACTGAAGTTTTTGAGATTTACTTGATGTGTGTAGGTTGTTTTCCTACATGTGTGTTGGCGCATCACATGTGTGATGTGCTGGTGGAGGACAGAAGAAGGCATCAGATCCCTGGAACTGCAGTTACAGATGGTTGTGAGTCACCATATGGGCACTGGGATCAACTCCACGTCATCTGGAAGACATATCAATGCTCTTAACTGCTGATCCCTTGATCCCTTGTTTTTAAATGTTACATTAGAGTTCTGCATGTTCTCCTGAGATTCTCTGTTAACTGACCATTCCATTTTATCCCTGCAAATTTATGCTTATAACAATTATTTAAAGCCCTTGAGTATTAGTTTTTAATAACTGTTTCTGGCAGTTGCCTGATCGCTCTTATCTCTCATTATGTTCCTCTTTTTTAAAAGCCAAGGTTTCACTGTATAGCATAGGCTAGCCTCATCATCCACTGTGTAGCACAGGCTAGCCTCATTCTTTACTAATTCAGCCTCAGGCTTCCTGGTGCGTTCTCTTTCTTTTAATTTTTTTTCTTTAAATTGCTGTATTCTGGACATTGTACTTTTGTAATTATTCTGCTTCCTTTTATCTTCCCCTGGAAGATTGTATCTTGTTTTAGAAAGCAGTTAAATTATGGATGGGTCTCCTACTTGTTCTTATCCTACCCTGGTCTATTTTAGCTTTTCTTTCCACTTCAGAGTATACTTCTTATGTGTGGAACTTAATTTTTCTTGGCTTCAATAAAAAGTCTGTGTTTTCTAAACCCCACTAAAGAACAAAACTTGAGCACTAAGTTTCAACAGCCTAGAGCTGGGTAGCTACTTGAGCCTCTGCTCATGGTTGGCATTCCAACAGTCGTTTTTCTTTGCATACCTTACAGTCTGATCTCGTACCACTATCCAAACCCTTGATGGTAACCTGTAATGCTTTTCTTCTCTGGAATTCCTCTACTCACTCTTCAGACATTCTGACAACACCACACTCAAGCCTTAGATCACATCGCGCCACTTACACATATAGCCTGTGAACAGATCCGTACCTTCATGAGGACGCATAAGTCCATATGAATACTACCTGGGTGCCTTTCCACCTTTAAAATGCTGTAGGTTACTCCCACCACCTTAGAAGAGTTTATTTTGAATATTCATCCAGAGCGCATTGCTCTTACTGGCATCATATTCCTCCACCATTAGCTGAGACGCAGGAATGTCAAGTATGAAAATCCTGTTATAAAGAGGGAATTTCCACAAGTGTGCTTCCAAGCATCGAGGTAAGAGACTCTACAAGGAGAACCAAGGTGTCAAGCAAGAGAGTGAGCACTGGTAGGTGACACTATTAGTGCTGGGATTACATTGAGCACACCTTCAATGTGTACAAGAGGAAATAGGAGCGGAGCGAATGGACAAAAAAGGAGTGAGAATGGAAGGTGACTGTGTGTTAGGATTTATTGGGGCAGAAGGCAAACGTGTGGAGATGAGCTGAATAGAAGACACTAAGCAGGATTCAGGTTTCCCCATGGGACAGTCAATGATTGTGAAAGGATCAAGAGGATAAAATCAAGTATGAATCTAGACCAATAGGGTCCGGCTTCCTTTAGGTGTCATGCATGCCATGTAGTGAAGTTTGAAATACTAGGAAGAAGTGAGGCAGGAAAAAGGAAGTGTTGATAGAGCTCTCATGGGGTCTATAGGAGACCAAGAGAAGCTTGTGGCAGGTGTGGGTGGTTGGACAGAGAACCCTCCCTCATAGGCTTTTGTACTTAAATATTTGATTCTCAGTCAGTGGTGCTGTTTATGGAATTTATGGAACCTTTAGGGACTGGAATAAGAATGTCACTGGAAGCAGATTTTAAAGGTTTCTCTTCTCTCTTCTCTTCTCTTCTCTTCTCTTCTCTTCTCTTCTCTTCTCTTCTCTTCTCTTCTCTTCTCTTCTCTTCTCCTCTCCTCTCCTCTCCTCTCCTCTCCTCTCCTCTCCTCTCCTCTCCTCTCCTCTCTTCTCCCCTCCCCTCCCCTCCCTTCTCCTCTCCTCTCCTCTCCTCTCTCTCCTCTCTCTCCTCTCCTCTCCTGTTCTCTCCTCTCCTCTCCCTTCCCCTCCCCTCCCCTCCTCTCCTCTCCTCTCCTCTCCTCTCTTCTCCTCTCCCCTCCTCTCCCTTCCCCTCCCCTCCTTTCCCTTCCCTTCCCCTTCTCTCCCCTCCCTTCCTCTCCCCTCCTCTCCTTTCCCCTGCCCTCCTCTCCCTTCCCCTCCTCTCCTCTTCTTTCCCCTCCCCTCCTCTTCTCTCCTTTTCTCTCCTGTTTCTTGTGTATGAATGAAATGTAATCAGCCAGCTTCTTGTCAAATAAAGTGATAAGGAAGCATGCTGGCCTGGAGTGGAGAAGAGGGACCTGGGAGTTCGGTATGAGACTGGGGAGTGAGAAACACTCATCAAAGGAGACTCCAGAAGAGGAAACTTGGCACAGCAAAGGATATCAGTGATGGCAATTGTCTAAAGACTAAGGGCACAATCGTCATAGCTTTGTGGTGCCAGATTGGGCGATGGTGGACACAGCGCTGGCACACAAAAGATGGGAGCTTGGCTGTCATTCTGTTAGAGACCGACATTCCCTTCCCTCAGTTGCCAAAATGCCTTTTCCAAGCCTTACTGTCCAAGTTAGGGATGAACAGAATGGCTGGGCATGTGCATTAGCACATGTCAGTGGCCTGGCTCTATGATGGGATGCTGTGGCAGCACAAGACAGCTCTGCACTGGCCAGAACTCTATGTTGGATTATTGTTCAAATTAGCCTGGAGACTGTTATTGTTACTTTGTAGCCAAGACCAAAGAGCATGCTTATTTGTCCCCACTGTGGACACATCACCCAAATGATTGGAATAGGACCCCGACTGCTCAGCTCCTGAAGGCACAGGTCCATACTCCATCTTTTTTCCCCTGTTGAACACTTATGAGGCTTTCTCTGTTTAGTTTTTCTGTATCTTTTACATTCACTTTCAGTGTTCTGATCTGCTATTCCTAGCAGATAAGAAACGGAAAGAGAAACAGATATCAAAAGTAATAGCATGGGTGCCAGTGCAGCACATGTTGAGTATATTAATGCACTTGTCATTTGTTGGATCCATAGATAAAGAAGGAAAGAGGAGAGTGCACCCTCTTAACTCCTGGATCTCTTCTCATCTATCTTGTCCTCCTCCCTGCCTGAGTTATTAATGCTGCCATGAAAACTTACCTGCTGGAGGCAATACCAGCCCCTTCATATTTAAAAGTAATCTGTCCCTTAGTGAAGGAAATCGTCACAAAGAATTTATTCAGCGTGTAAAGCACCATGGCTCTGCTGTTCATTCGTCATCTGCTTGTTCCCAGCAGGCAAATGGCCTCAGGTGAATTATGAGTAGGAATTATTCTCACCCAGGCCCCTTTGCGCTCAATTTGTTGCTCTTTCAGACCTAATCGCTGCTATTTTTGTCTCAATTAGCAGTATTATATTCTTTTTCCAGCAACTCAGGGAACTTACTAATTAATTCACAAAGATGGACCTCTTTTCTGCGATTAGGAAAAAAAAAATGTCCCTTTTCAAGTTGCTTCTTTTACACAGAAAAAGGAGGTGTTGCATTTGTTTTAGAACTTAAAACAATCAAAGCCTTGTTCTACCCAAATCTGGAGATAAAACGGAAATCATGCTTGTGACCTTTTGAAGCTAAGTGCTGACTCATAAATTTACAAATCACACCCTATTTGCAGAGAAAACTCGATATTGATTTAAAAAAGAACGTGACTCTACTCTCTCCAACTCATAAAATGTTATACAAAGTAACCTCTCTGGCCAGAGCATTCATCTGTCTCTGTGAGGATTGTTTCTTCAAGGAAATATTTAAAAACGCTTTCAGATGTTAAGGTTTCTAGCATTAAAGTTGCCAGTCTTATCTCTCCCTTTCATGATATGTGCACTCACTGGCAAAAGTTTCATTTTAAATAATGGCCCAAACAAACTATATGAAGCATTTTCCAATCGTTTGCATACAATGACTTGTTTATTCTCAGCTTCCTGGCAATTGGAAAATAGATTTTTTAAATAATTCAAAACCACTCGGGGAAAATCATGGGTCTTTTTTCATCTGAATTGTATCAAGGAATCACCACAGCGAATTCCTAGCTTGGACATGACAGTATTTGCTGCTTTCTTCATGAAGATATTTTATATCACCTTTCCCGCTTCACATAAACTCCACTAAGCTTTGTCCAGAGCCTTTAGAACACAACACAGTAGGTACACAAAGCTATTGCAAGAAGCTCCCAGACAGCTGGGTTTTTCCAGCTAAAGCATGGCTAGCAAAATTTACAAACCCTTGACCTAATGACTCATTTCTTAACAGAAGACTTTCATCAGGATTTTTGCCTTGAGACCTTCTTTGGCATTTGACTATATATATCCTAAAGCATTTCTCTTCAAAATAGGATGATATTTTATCTTTTTGGAGGTGGATCAGCTCTACCTCTGCCTGAGTACAGTGGGTGGAATAAGTAATTATTGCCCTACCCTTTTAATCCCTAGAGCATCACCTTCAGACTTGATGTTTGAGTTATTGCCGTGATAATCTGTGGCACCTATGTTCGATTATCCTCATCTCTTATACCTTAAGATGCATGTAGTACCTGATGCATGCTAGAAGGCTTACTGTTACCCTTCCATAAAATCTTAGTTAATAACTGGAGTACTTTTTGTAAAAACAAAACAAAACAAAATAAAAAACAATAAAAAACAAAAAACATATAGCCACAAAGATTAGTTGTTTTTTGTTTTGTTTTGTTTTGTTTTGTTTTGAGTTCATGAGAAAAATGTCACTACCTTCTCTGGCCACCTTTCAAAACTGAAGAATGAACACTGAGGTTTTACTCCCTACAGTCCCTTAGGGAGGAGTCAAGAACGCCTGGTCCCAGGGGTGCTTGGGCAGTAAATCACTTACTGCATACACATGAGGGCCTGACTTCAGATCACAAGAGCACACAGGAAACAGCTAAGTGTAGTTGTTTGCCTTTAGTCACAGACTGAGGAGATGGGGACAGTTGGAGTCCAGGAGCTTGCTGGCCAGCCAGCCTAATGTAGTCAGTGAGCTCCGGGCTCACTGAGAGCTAGCTTTAAAAATAAACTGAAGAGTTTTTGATTAAGATATTTATAGCCTTTATATGTATTCTCACATATGTGTATGCACTCGAGCACACACACACACACACACACACACACACACACAAGCATATACATTCACAAATATAACAATGAAAAACAAATTTAAAAGAATACTTTTGTTTAAAGATGCTAAACTGGGACAGCAAAGTAGATCTTGAGCAAAGCTCTGCCAGAAGTTGGTATTCCTCAAACTTGGGTCAGCGTATGTTATTCCCATACCAGCCCCAGGCTTGGGGCTGGAAATCTGATTTAACTCTTTTTTAAACATAGTGTGTAGGTAGTCCTCACAACATACTTTGAGACATTGTGGCAAGGTTAAATGTGTCGTTCATTGGCTTCCATGTACCTGTCTCCTGTTTGTTCTACTGTCAATGACAAAGTAGCAAGATAGCTTAGGTGTGCTGGTACAGTTAAAAATGAAGCAAACCACTGACCTGGACTTACTGGCATCACTTCCAAGCCAGCTGCCTGCCATGAAAAGCAATTGTAGTAAACAAATTTCTTTTCCCAAAATCCACAAGTTTAATAGGAAATGAGACATGCTTTCATCTTCTATCTTGTTCACTAAAAATAATGCAGACAGTCCCACTGAGAGCAAGCCACTAATTTGAAGCATTTATCTTCATAAGATCTGACAGGCTGTCCTTAGGTCATCATG
>JADRCD010104251.1:0-17746 GCA_019843815.1 Montemys delectorum | reverse complement strand
CTCTTTTATGTCTAAACAATTTGCAAATCCACAGGATGCCTTTTTTTGCATATGCAAAGATTTCATCTGAAAAATAACCTCACCCCCAAACATTATGGGGTATAGCTTATCTCCAGAGACTCTTCCTCTTTTTTTTTTTTTTCCTTTTTTTCTTGGCTCCTTTTGTCCAAACACACATATTCTCAGGAATAATTCTTTTTATTTGAAAAACTTCATTATAAGCTATTGTTCAATGGTATTCTTGCAAGACTGTCTCTGTAATTTTAAAGACAAATTTTTTCTGATTTTTTTAAAAGCATTATTGTTTTGTCTGTCTTTTATCTTGAAAATTGTCTATACTTTTTTTATGAGGGGCATCCTTTTGATTGAATTTGCATTCATAGTCCTATGGCAATTTCTCCCTGCCCATCCCTGCTTCCATCTCCTCTCTGTTCCTCTTCAGGTGCCCCTTTCTTCCTACTATATGGTCCTCACTCCAGTCGGTGGGTTGATTCATTTATCTCCTTCATCTCTTTTGCAGTACTACGTCATCACAAAAAACTGTGAACTTTCCTCTGATTATCTATCTGCTTATGTGTATGCACTATTTTCCTGTGTTCCTTCTGATTTTTGCCATTATATTTATAACTAACGATCTTGATTTGGTAAAACCAGTGTGTTATGAAGAATGGTTTATAACTGTTGGTCCTTACATTTGAAAAGACAGTCCTAAAGCCTTGCTTTCCCTTTGACTCTGGAGCCTAGGATGAAAATGACGCCTTTCAGGTCTTCCTCGTGTGGCTGGAACATCTCCAAACAGGCTGTTTGTTAAGCTACTAGTTCTCAGCTTTCCATGACTTTTCCTCTGGCTCACACTATCCTAGTGTACTGTCACTTCCTTCAGAGGACTTCTTGTGTGACCACCATTCATGTCACTGAGCCTTTCCCTCACAGATGTCCTTTTTCTTTTCCTCATCCCTTTCAACCTCTGGCTCCTTTTGCTCACACCCCATGCTAAGCCATGATTCCATTGCTGTGGATGCTTCTAACTGCTGTCTGTTTTGATATGTCTTTTGGGTAGCACCCTTCTTGTAAGGACCTTCTCTGCAGATCTCTTTGGATGCCAGTTTTCCCTTCTCATGGTCACTCCTGTGTACAGGTCATAGAGGCCTGTCACTGCCCAACTGTGGGTCTCTAGACCTGCCTGTGCCTCACCCTTCACCCACTTTGACAGTGGTAGGCAGAGTCCACCCTGTAGGTAATATCCATCCAACTCTTCCTTAGGTTTATATTGATCTCGGTCAGCTTCTTCAGCTCAGGATTGAGACAAATCCTTTCAAATGCCATACATAGGTACATAACCTACTTAGACCTAGACCAATGTAGTGGTTTTGAATGAGTGTTTTGACGTATTTTCACACTTTCTGAGTCTTCAAGGTTGTGTTATTGAAAAAATAATGGGCCTTCTGAGGACTATCAAAAGACAAGTAAACCCACAAAATCAATGTTCATGTTACTACCAGCAACAGAAACCTCGACAGTGATGTTGTTTAAAGCTTTCCTTAGCCTCAGCCCCAGCTATAGAGGAGCAAATAGTTTTATTTCACCCATGGCGGTAGATAGCATTATTCTTATTTGTTGGTAGGAAGGGCACATACTGGTGAGGTCACCAAGCTGGTAGCAGCACTGAAGCGTGACCAGGTACTAAGTCTGGAGTCAGAACTGACCATTGTGACCTACACAGTGAAGTGAGGAATGAACTCTTTGCCATGTCTCAGAGGTAAGACAGGTTCTTTGGTGGTGCACTAGTGTGAGGAAATGATGAAAATTGGAGATGCGATGACTCCATAGAAAACTGCCTGAAGTGGAGAGAAGTGAGTGCAACCCTGGGAGAAGCCCTGTAATGACTCACGCGGGATATAAAGGATCCATATGATTTTAGTTAAACAATAAGAATCCAAGTTTAGTTTCTCTAGTTTTCAAGTCAATTTTTACTCACAAGCCCTCTCAGTGATTATGTTGTCATTGGCAAAACTTTTCTTTGCAAAAATTGTTACTTATTAAACTGGATTTAAAAGTGCTTACTCTCCACACTGTGAACTGTTGTGAGATGTTCTGTTAGCTACCATCCACTGCAGGAAGCACCTTCTCTGGTGACATCTCAGAGTGGCACTAACCTGTGGGTATATAGATATAAAGTTGAAAGGCCATTGCTACTCTCTCCACTTAGCAAAATAATTGCAGCAGGTCTACCTGTTGAGATAATATATAAAAGACCTAGAATCACTGCCAAACAGTGGAAAATGGTCCTTTAAATACTTTTAGAATCAAGTATCATACATCTGCCTTGGTTACTTAGTTATTTCTGTGATACTATACCATGACCAAGGCAATTTATAAAAATAAGTGCTTAATTTGAGCTTACAGATTCAGAGTGTCAGAGCCCACAATGGCTAAACAAAGGCATGGCAGTAGGTATAGCTGAGAGCTCACATCTTAATGCATAAGCAGGAGGCAGAGAAAGAGGGCACACTGGGGATGGTACAAAGTCTTTAGAAAACTCAAAGCCCACCCAGTGACTGTAATAAGGCCACACCTCCTAATCCTTCACAAGCAGTGCCACCAACTGGGAACCAAAGAATTCAAGTATATGAGCCATCATTATTCAAATCACCATGATCTCTATTAAAATGTGAAATCAAAATAAAGAGAAACTCTCTTTAGTACATAAGAGAGCAAAACCCCATTCTCCTGTTGTTTTATATCATAGTGGGAGAAAATATTTTCTCTAGGCTGTAGTTTTACAACCCCTAAGTTGAAGACAAATAGTTACTTGAGTTCAGCCCTTGTTTGATTTCCAACTACTGAAGTTCCATTTCCTTTGCTCTCATCTTAATTTTATCCACATTTTCCAGTATTAAAAGTTGTCTTATTATGTTTGTTCCAGTTTTTTTCCATTTGTCATCTGTTTTCCTGTTGTTGACATCTGCAAACATCTTTGATGCTACATTTAAAAGGGTCAATCTTGTGATTCATTTGTGTCTTAATTTTAGCAAAGGGGACCTAATTAGTTACAAATCTTCCTTTGTAAATTTCCAGAAAGCAGCTCTTGGATGATAACAGCTTTGTTAAAATCAGATTCCTCTCAGAGGAAAAAACATAAAAAGCTTGTTCTTCTCAATTTACCTGTTTAATTTCTTTGAAGATACACTTGGAGGTGAGGGTTATTGACTTATAATAGCCAGTTTATTCTATTGAATGTATTGCCTTTTAAGTTGTAGTGGTGCATGCTAACAGGTGGTTGTGTTAAACTGCCTTATACCAGTCCGGACTATAAACCAGTCTCCAAATGGACTGAAGCCATGTGTCACAGATAGACCTGCCTGATAATGTTTATTGTTCAATAGCAATGTCATTGGAAAAATCAGTTTAAGATTAGATGCACCAGGATACAGATCATGGTGCTATTGAGTAACAAAAATGTATAAGATAAATATTTTAAAAAACATTTTCTCTCATATATTACATCCTGACTGTAATTTCCCCTTCATCTCTTCCCCCAGTGTCTCCCTCTTATCTTTCCTCTTTCTACCAGATCTATACCCCACTCCCCTCAGAAAAGAGCAGGCCTCTCAGGGACATCAAGCAAACATGGCATAACAAGCTACAACAAGATCAGGAATGTACCATCACATCAAGGCTGGGCAAGGCAGCCCAGTAGAAGGAAAAGGGTCCCACAAGTAGGTAAAAAGCCACAGATAGCTGCCGTGCCCACTGTCAGGATTCCCACAAAATACAGAACTAGTATGAAAGAAAATTTAAGAAAAATATTTATCTCTTTATTATGCCTTTCTAAAAGATCAAAACCAACCAAATCAGACTTGGAGGAGGTTTAAAAATGCCTACATGGGAGCTGGTCCTTGGGACAAACTTTCAAGTCATCTCAAATCCACTGTCTAAGGAATGTATGTGGTGTCTTCAGCAATAGGGACCTGCCTTCAGATTCTAGGAGGCAGCTGAGACAAGATCAATGGTCTGCTCGTCTTGAGAGTCTCTTGAAGTTCCATGACCTGGAGCAAAGGAAGATTCCATGCCTAGTACAGGGCTTTTCCTGAGGTGAACCCAGGAGCATTATACTCCGTGGTGGTTGGGGCGGGGGAGAGTTAATAATTACTTCAAGTAGCATAATTTCACTTTGTGTATCACAATTTTTTTTATTAGATATTTTCTTTATTTACATGTAAATTTCTTCTTTCCCAGGTTCCCCTCCAAAAAACAAACAAACAAACAAACAAACAAAAACAACAAGAACAAACCTCTTTTGCCTCCCCCTCCCCATGCCTGCTACCCTACTCTCTCCCACTTATTGGCCCTGGCATTCCCCTACACTGGGGCACAAAAGCTTCACAAGGCTGAGGTCCTTTCCTCCTATTGATGATCGAATTTGCGATCCTCTACTATACACATGCTGCCAGAACATTCAGTCCCACCATGTATAGTCCTTGATTGGTGGCTGGGTCCCTGGGAGCTCTGAGGGTACTAGTTAGTAATTGTTGTTCGTCCTAGGGGGCTGCAAACCCTTCAGCTCCATAGAACCTTTCTCTAATTCCTTCATTGGGGACCATGTACTCAGTTCAATGAGTGGCTGTGTGTATCACAATTTTAGGTATAAGTTTAGCTATAGATATCAATTGCCCATGTCTTCTTGAAGTACCTTTAGTGTTTTTGTTCTTCCTTGCCTCTCTTCCTGTATTATCCTCTCCCCACATCTGTCTTAGAGTTTCTATTCCTACACAAACATCATGACAAAGAAGCAAGTTGGGGAGGAAAGGATTTATTCAGCTTACTTCCACATTGCTTTTCATCACCAAAGAAAGTCAGAACTGGAACTCACACAGGTCAGGAAGCAGGAGCTGATGCAGAGGCCATGGAGGGATGTTACTTATTGGCTTGCCTCCTCTGTCTTGCTCAGCTTGCTTTCTTACAGAACCCAGGACTACCAGCCCAGGGATGGCATCACTCACAATTGGCCCTCCCCTCTTGATCACTAATTGAGAAAATGTCTTAAAACTGGATCTCATAGAGTCATTTCCTCAAGGGAGACTCCTTTCTCTGTGATCACTCCAGCTTGTGTCAAGTGACACACAAAACCAGCCAGTACACCATCCCTAGTTAAAGCCTTCTCCCTATTTTTTCATTTCCCTCTTATACCACTTACATACTGCTGTTCTCCTCTCTAAGTCTACCCACACCATATCCCCTTTTCATGGTTCTGGTTCTATTATAACTCCAGGATGTGAATTCACATCTGAAGATTTGGAGCCAGGAGCCTCAGATGAGGGAGAACATGTAGTGCTTGTCTTTCTGGATCAGGCCTATGTCACTCAACCATTTCCATTTCTTCCCACTTGTCTGCAAATGTCACGAGTCACTTTTCTTAACAACTGAATAGTATTCCATAGTGCATATGTACCACCTTTTCATTACTCACTAATTAGTTGGAGGACATTCAGGTTGTTTCAATTCCCTAAGTATAGTGAATTCAGGAGCACTGAGCAAGACTGAGCCAGTGTCTGTGGAGGAGGATGTCAAGTCCTTCAGATATATTACAGAGAGGGGTAGAACTGGGTCATATGATAGATTCATTTTTAGCCATTTGGGTGTTCTCCATATTAATCTTCAGAGTACCTCAGCATGTTGTAATCTACATTTATTTATTAATAGACATATATAACAACAATTGGTAAAGAAAAAAAAAAGGCCCTGATTTTGAGGGGCATGGGTGGGAGACTTGTGAGGGATGAGAGGGAAAAATATTATAGTTTTATTTTCATTAAATACAAAATACAAATTTAAAAATGCCTACACTGACCAAGCCAGCTCAGTCAGTCAACAGGATTGCAAGCGAGAGAGTGAGGATTGAAGAAGATGAAAAAAACAATTAGACAAAATTATAACATGGTTCCATCTAGTACTGAGGTTGAAGCAGCTTTATTCTTTTCCAGTCTGCTTTTATATCATTCTAAGCACATCCAAAAAATGTGGTCAGTTCTTAGACCAAAGACAAAGTAATCAAGTGAAGTAGTAAACAAAGAGATCACACAAGAAAGTAATCAAGCAGAGTAGTAGACAAAAGGATCACACAAGGTGATAAGTGAAGTAGTAAGCAAGGAGATCACATAAGGTAGTAATTTAGCAAGGTAACTCAATATTCTTTTCTGAGCCTACTTCCTTGTCCAAGCCCAGTGACAAATGCCAAATTCCTAGAAGCAGCACCAAAAGCTCTCAACACAACACAAAGCTGATTTTTTAATCAATCCACAACCCTCTGTCTGGCTTCACTAACAGGCCCTCATTTTCACCCCATAGATGGAGGGAAGTCATTTATTACTATGCTAACAGATTTGTGTGCTGGCCTGGACTTTTTGCTTTTGATGGAGAAATCTGTGAAATCTCTTTTCATGAAAATGATTGACTGGGGAAGGGGTATGGGGAGGGGGAGAAGTGGGGGAAGCAGAGAGGAGGGACCACCTATATGGCTGTGATCCGGGATCATTTCTGTAGATCTTCCACATCTCTATGGCTTGAGTTGTAACTTCCATTAAGAGACTCTTAGACAACATGGACTAAATCTGTAAAGCATTCAGACATGGGAACTTCAGCAAGAGATCGGGATCAGACAAAGCCATAGAGTGGAACCTCATCTTGATTCCTAGTGCTTTATAAGAAGAGGACCAGAGGCCATGGCTCTTGCTTGCATGATGCCTCACTCTGCCTCAGGATGGAATCAGTAGGGATTCCATAACCAGACACAGGGCCTTGACACTGCACTTCTGTAATATGAACCAGAATAAACCTTTCTCTTTCATAACTCACCTAGCCTATGGAGTTATATTATTTGCATCACAAAACAGGCTGATTCAACTAGATCTCTCCTTACACATAAACTCATCCTTTCTGTCATGAGTCCCATATACTCTTAGTTATTTCCACCTTCCTTGGTAAATGAGCCTTACCAAGATTAACTTGGTAACTGAGAAAACTGGAGTGGAAAAGATAAGGCCAGATGAGATTCCAAGGCAGAGGGGAGGGGCCATAGCCAGCTCCAGGCCACAGGGCTGCCACTGCTGCTGTCCCTACAATGTAAACACTGGGGCAGAGGGTCTTTTCATATTTTTAGTATGAGGACCTGACAGAGCAGCTGCTCATTGTTCCATGAAGATGAAGCACTGTGGTGTAACCTATAAGACTTTGGTTACAAAATCAGCAGAGTTGCAGCTCAGTTGTGTTCAGTGTTTAATTCTGGGGTGAACTACAAAACCCTTAATGCATTTGGTGTTAACATTTCCATGCATTAATCAAATGAGATGCCCAAGCATGTGTATCCTCGGTATTCTAACTTGGTGCAGAATAAATCATAGATAGGTATTCAGAAGCACATGGTTTTCTGTCAGTCAGCCTTTTTAAAAGTTTTCACAGAAGTGTAACCCTGCCACCTGTGACTGGAAGTCCCTAACTTTGTCAGGCTTCGAAAGAGCTTGTAACTCTGCTTTTGAAGAACCACTGATCAAGAACAAAGTGAAGCCTGAGCTACCACTAAGAGGTCATGTTTATGTTCATGGCCTGTACTGTGAAGAAGCCATGGTTATGTGCACAGCCATGTTGATATCTGTGGTGTGTTCCGCCATCAGGGACATGTTTGGGTACATGGCTTTGCTACAGCTGGGAGTGTACTGATCTCCATGGTAGCCCAAGAGTTAGTTCCATGGAAGGCCATGCAGATGCCCATGGTCTGTGCTGCTACCTGAGATCATGTTCATGTCTGTGGCCCATAATGCATCAGAGACCATGCTGAGGTCTGTGGCATGTGCTGATGCTAGAGGCCAGGTGGATGTCTGTGGTCTGTGCAGTCGCCAGACCCCATGCAGAACTCCATGATCCATGTTCCTGCTGACTATAAATGACAAGGAAGCGTATTCTTCAGAGGTATTGAGAATGAAACTAGGCCAGAGCTGCTGCTGAGAGGCCATGTTGATATGCATAGGGTGTACAGCTGGCTGAGGCCATGTCGATGTCTGTGACCTATGCCATCACATAAGTGTAGGCTTTATTTTTACTGTCTCTGAAACAGCACATTGTAACAACTATTTGCATATCTTGCATTCTGAGTTATCTAGCGACAAGCTAGCATACAAAAGGATATGTGCAGATTATATGCAAGTTCTACAATTTACTCTATGCATTATGTATTACGTTATGTAAAGGACTGTGGAATCCTTGTAGTTTGGTGCCCATGTAAATTCCATAAACATCACCAAAGGATGCTGAGAGACCACTGTACCTAGTTCTTCTCTGGATTGATGAGTGGTCCTCTTTGCCTGCTAGTACATTTCATATGAGCTCTGGCAGGCACCTGATATATAGGCATCCTTTGTCACTCCACAAGTCTTTTAATAATCACTAGACTGGGGCTCAGAATGAGCAGCTGGCTGAGAAGCTAAAGGAATCTAACCCAGAAACAGATCAAAGGCTGCTACCTTCTCTGTGGAGCTGAGAACAGACCCTGGCCTTCCTGAGAATAGAATCATGTAGTCTCTGAAGCATGGTGGAGCATGAGTTGTCCTGGCCTGAGGTGAAAGGGACCTGGGAGAACGATATCTCATCTCTGCCCCTGTGTTCTGGAAAGTGTTCCATTCCCTGCTAGTTCCTAAGCATAAGCTTTATTACTAAGGCCAAGGACATTCAAGATAGTTGAGGTCTGAATTAAGCTCCTATTTGTAGATTCACGAACTAAGGCCTCAGACAAAGTACCAAATACCTTCCTCTCTTTTGCTGAGATAAAAGTATTGAAGAGTCTCACCTGCTGTAAAAGTAATTTTGATTTGCCTGGAGTGATTGTTATCTCTCAAGCTTCCTACCACACTCTGCTAACCTAGGCCTAGTCCTGGAAGCTTCTAGTTTTCATACAATCTTATCTAGGCCCAGAATGTTTTCAGCCTTTCAGACTTAGTGCTGAATAAGTTCACCCTTTCTTTTTCTTTCTGAACTCTGGATGGCTGATTCAACTCAGCTGTTCTGGCTCAAACTCCTCACCAAGCTGACTGATTCAGTCTGGCTTCACTCTCCCAGCATCTCCTAAATTGCTCTTCTTGGCCTCATACTAACTTTGGCAGTATGTTCTAATCTTCTGGCTCCTTCTCACTCTCTCAATGCATCTGTCTTCACCTGTCCTAGCTTTTTCTCTCTCTTTGTAACCTGTTTCTATACGATTATCCTGGTAAAACTTTCCTCTCTCTCTCCCTCTCTCTCTGGGCTATTTCCTCTTATGTTGTCTCTCTTTCCTCTTTATTCTCATGAGAGTTGGGTGTATCCTATCTCTGACTCATTCTGTCCAATCTTTCTCTGATTTGTGACTTTGTCTGCCCCTCAACTAGAAGTCACTTTCAAACTGGCTGCTTCCTTCTACAAACTAGCTTTACCTTTATTGCTTGGGACTAAAGATGTGTACTAAGCTCGTGTCTGTATTCCAGAGAAATTAAAGGTGTGTGCTAAGGCCGAGCCACACCAAAACTAGAAACAGGCTTTTCCAGTAAAAAGCCCAATCTACTCAGGGTTTACAATGGGATCAGACATCCTGCAACAACCTGCCCTGGGCTAACCAACAGGTTTGCATACATAGATTTAGAGCAGATTTTAACTTCGGCACTTTTTTCCAACCCCACACCAGTTATCTTCCCTACAACACAAAATACAGTCAGACTTCTCAATCTTCTGCCATCTTTTTAAGAGGTTCAGTGGCAGCCAGCCTTCTTCAAAGTATGTGTTGACATCCTGTGGTGGCTTTAATAATGGACCACAAACAGGGCACCTCAGGAAACAGGATTTTGGAGGCCATAGGCCTGGCACAAAGGTGCCCATGGGGCTTCACTTTCTCCTGAGACTCCAGCAAGCATCCTTTCTGGCTCTTTCATTTAAACTCTGCGTCTATTTCCTTGAGCTTCTCTTGCAATGTTCTGTGTGTCTCTGCAAGGATGCTGTGGTTACCTGAAGGTGCTGGATGTTTTCATCACCTGAGATGGTCAACTTGATTCCATCTGCAAAGCATGTGCCATGTACAGGCAGCTCTAAAGACTAGGATATAGAGAAATAGGTCCCCCAAGGAGTCCCTGCCTACTGTCTATAATGCACAGTCTTCACAGGGCTTAGCTTCCCCCTTGGTTGCAGAGAGTAAGAATGGGATTGGAGATGTAAGATTGGTTTGCTTTGATCTCCGTTCAAGACCATGACGTGGTGGGTCTAGAGAGGATGCTGGTTTGTCTTGTTATGATGTTGATCGTGGCTTCCCATCCAGCCTGCTCTGTCAGCACAGGGTGCTTTGCTTAGGTAGAATGAGCATCAGGGCAACAAGGGCAAAGTTGTGACTGAATCAGCAATATCCCCTTAATAGAGTGAACAGCTCAAGGAGCACCTCCGTCTTTGAATTCGGCAACATGAAGGCTGGTCAAGAGATGCATATCAACACTTCTCAATTAAAATGAAGCCAACCATTTCTTTCTTTTCTTTTATACCTGACAGAAATTAAGCCTGTCTTTGTGCATTTGACAGTGATGACTCATTTGGAGAATTAGAAATCATGAGCTAAGTTGGGTCTTTAACTTTAGACTATATTGAAAATACCCGTTGAAACAAAATCAGTTTAGAGCCATTGTATTGTTTCTACCCAGGGAGTGACGTGTTTGAGAGTGCATACAAACATAGCCCTTTACATTATATAATATACAATGTATGCAGCCAAACCTATGGAAAATCATAGCCTTTGTACTCTTCATATTCTTTTAAAAAATTGTTCAATGATCTGCTTATTTTCATGTGTTTGTATACATGATTGCATGTGTGTGAATGAATGTGTGTGTGTGTGTGTGTGTGTGTGTGTACTACATGCATGCCAAGAGCACCTGGAGCTAGAAGAAGGTGTCAGAACCTCTGAAACTGGAGTTATAGCAGCAGTAAGCCCCTATATGAGTGTTAGGAACCTGACTTGAGTCCTCTGCAAGAGCAGTGTAGTTGAGCTGTCTCTACGGCTCTTGCATTCTTGAATTCACTGCGTCTGAGGTTGTCTGCATAAGATCTGCCTCAGATTATGTTCTTCAATCCATTGTCATGAATGGGGACAGAGTTCATGGGCCCCACCCATCCTGAGAGTTGATATGCAGGAAATGATGAGAAGGGACATATTGCTTTCTTCAATAGTGTAACTTCTGGTAAGATGTTCATGCTGCTATAAACAAATTCTCAACCACACTCCTGTCAACACCCCTAATGGATATCCCTGGGACACCCAACAAAACAAAAACACAGAATAAATCCCTGGAAGTAGAAATGGGGCTAGTTGGGAAGAGATGAGCTCATCAGGGGTAGGGAGGCACAAGAGAGGGTAATGGAGGTATGTGGATATGATTGAAATAGATTACAGGTGTGCATGAAAATATAATGGAACACATTATTGCATTTAATTGATATGCTAATAAAACATTAAAAAGCTATTACACTGCAATTTATTTCACAACACTTGATTCTCCCAAATGCTTCTAAGTAAACCAAACAAAGCAAGGTGCCACTTCAGTAGTGTCATGTGCTAAGTCAGATAAATGTTTTGAATGAGATTATTGTATCTAAAAATGCCTTTTAATAATAGAGTAACAAACTTGTTGTCAGTTGAACTGATTCTAATTTCTTTTTACTTTCCACAAATATAAAGTCATACTTTCAGCTTATTCACAATAATTTTGATGCTGGATTGCTAACTGATTGTATAATACAGTTTAGAAAAATGTTGGTGAATTGAGCATAAGCTATTTTAACAAATCTTCTCTTCTGGTCTAATTTATGCACACATAGATTTTCAACATTTAACAATAAATGCTCACAGAATCAACACTCATTCCTATGGTACAAAAGATGATTACTCCATCTGAAGGTCTGTGTGCAACTTAGAAATGAAGATTCATCTCCTTCAAAGATGTGTTTGCTGAGGGAAAGTGATGCAGAGAGACCCACAGCCAAACATTAGGTGGAGCTTGGGGAATCCTGTGGAAGAAGGGGAAAGATTGGAAGAATCAGAGTGGTCAAGGAAACCTACAAAACCAACTTAACCTGGGCCCATGGGTGTTCACAGAGACTGAACTGTCAAGCAGAAGCCATGCATGGGACAGACCTAGGCCCTCAGCACATATGTAATAGCTGTGCAGCTAGGTCTTCATGTGAGACCCCTAACAATAGGATCACGCTGCCGCCTGCCTGTATATCTCTTTTCCTTAACTGCTGTGTGCCTCAATAGAAAAAGGTGTGCCTATTCTCATTGAAATTTGATATGATAAGGCCTTCCCTTATCTGAAGATGGGGGTGGCTGGGGAGAGGGCTGAGAGGAGAGGAGGGAGGGGAAGCTGTGATCAGAATGTAAAGTAAATAAGTCATTAATTTTACAAATCTAACAAATACAAAATGATGGGTTTGCTGGGCTTTGTTTTTGTTGAGCCACACACATCTTTATTCACAAGGTGTATAAAAGGATAGCCAATAAGACTCTGGCCCCAGCGGGAGAGGATGCACGTAGTCCTGCAGAGACTTGATGTGCCAGGCTAGGGTGATACCCAGGGGGGACTCCTCCTTCCTGGAAGAGAAGGAGGAGAGGAGCTGTGGGAGGGGAGGTTGGAAGAATGAAGAACGGGGGTAACAGATATCGAGATGTAAAGTGAATATACAAGTAAATTAATGGGAAAAAGGACTCCCCAGCCTACGAAGTGTATTACATTGTGATAAGAGTCAGTGCTGAGTGTGTGCAAGCTTTCTGCTCGGCATTTCCAACTGTCAGAAAAGAGCTGTAGTAAAGTTGGTCATCAATGGGAGGAGAGGCCCTTGGCCCTGTGAAGGTTCTGTGCCCCAGTGTAGGGGAATACCAGGGCCAGGAAGTGGGAGAAGGTGGGGTGGTGAGCAGGGGGAGGGGGGAGGGAACAGGGGATTGTTTTAGTTTTGTGTTTTTTTTTTTTTATTTTTATTTTTTTCTTATTTTATTTTCTTTTTCTTTTTTTCTTTTGAGGGGAACCTGGGAAAGGAGATATTGTAAATAAAGAAAACATCTAATAAAAAAAAAAAGATAGACATAGTTGGATGGATAATGGTGGGTGCTAATACCCTGTGGCAGGAGTTTTCTGTCTTTGAGCTAAATCACAATCACTCATTGGTTCATTAAATCCCAGGGTTTCTAATTCTGTAGCTTGGCTTTGAAACATGTATCATTGTATTTCCAACATGTGCCACATAGTTCTGAAACTGCTGGTCTGGAGATGAGTATAGGAAGGGCTGCATTGTGGTCTTAGGAGTCTATTGGACTGTGTTATAAGAATAAAAAATTAGTAACATACACAAAAACGTTAAAAGTCATGGGGAAGGCTAGATGGGGAACTTAAAGTAGATGATGGTAGGTATAGACTTTAGTGATAGATAGCAGGCAGGAAGGCAGGCAGAAGAAAGATAGCTGGGATGGAAGAGCTGAAGTCCTCCAGAGTGGCTCTAGAGTGGTTTCTGGGATCACTTTAATGAACTAGAATCTGTAATTGTGTGCATTCCACCACTGTACTGATATTTATACAGTGATTGTAAGTCACTTCTGCTGAGCTCTGTTCTCTGTGGTGGTCAAGCTCAGTGACTGCTGTCCAGTACCAAAGAGGCCCATAACCTCACAGTGTCTGCTGACAATGGAGAGGCCTTATTTCTCCTGGGGATGTTTAATTTGGTTGGGTTTTAAGACAGAATCATGATTTATAGGGCCAGCTAGACTGATACTTACCACATAGAACAGGTTTTCATTAATTTGCTCTCTTGCCTGATTCCCAAGTGCTAGGTTACTGTCTATTCCACCATGGTATACTACAGCCTCATTTATTTATTTATCTATTTATTTATTTATTTATTTATTTATTATTTTTAACAAAGGGGTTCTACTTGTTACCTTTGGAACTAGGGAAAGATTCAGAAAATATGAGAGACTATGCTCAGCTCCTGGTTCTGGGAGAGCAATTGTCATAAGCTCTGCATTTTTGGGTAGTTCTATGGATGATCCCTGAAAAGAGAAGTGGGGATGGCATAACCACGGGAGCAGGACAATTGAAAGAAGAAGGAAAAATATGTCTATGCTGGGAGCCTGAAATCTTTCTCTGAGCACAGCCTGACCCTTCTTCCTATTTAGCCACAGCAATGCATGAGCCTGGCAGTTCTGGGGTGTCTCAACCAGTGTGTGTGCGTGTGTGTGTGTGTGTGTGTGTGTGTGTGTGTGTGTGTGTGTGTGTGTATGAGAGAGAGAGAGAGAAACAGAGTCAGAAACAGAGAGAGAGAGAGAGAGAGACAAAGACACACACACAGAGACAGAGAGAGACAAGGAGAGACAGGGAAAGAGAGAAGTCATGAAAGCAGAGAGCAAGCGTTGCTCACAAGTCAACAAGACACCTAGATCATGTTAGATGCACCGTGTTTCTCTTTTTGCTCATCATTCAGGATACAGCTGATAATACTTCAATGAAAATTACAAAGTCACCTGTAAATTTAGTAAGACCTACAGACATTCCTATTTTCAACTTTGGTACAGTTGCTATCATTGCAAACTTAACCTGCTAGACACTGAGTCATGGTCAGATACACTAGAGTCTATAGAAAGGCTCAGTGTATCAATCCAGTAGATTTTGTGAATTCTATTTAAAATACATCATATGGTAAATGGCTCTTAATTAGACTTTATAGTATGCATTAAGGCATATCTTTGAATTATGCATTGATAGCTTAAATCATCATCTACTGATCAAAGAAATATTGTAAGTTTATATATTGGCTGGATGTTTTGCATGTGTTTTAAAACACAAAGAAAATTAATGAGCTTATATACACATATATAATTTATTTCACTGTTAAAGTAATATATGTTTATTTGGAGAATAAGTATAATAATACATTTAGAAGGAAATAATAATTCACACATACTGTTAACAGAGACGTCATTGCTCCTCAGCTTCCTTTCTTTAGTTATTACCTATATCTTAGGGCAGCGTAAGTACAATCATCAAACATGCTCTGCTTCAGATTCTACTTTTAAAAACTCACCATTATGTTAGGAGGACTTCCCCGTCATGTTGCAGGTTTTAACCATTACACAGCTTCTGCCTCCTGGATTAAATATAATTTATCTGCACATTTCTTCTTTCCTTAGTCCTTCAGAAGCCACATTTTCTTTCTCTATTTTTCCTCCCTGTCTGTTTATCCTCTCCCTCACATATTTCTCCATGTTTTTTTTTTGTTGTTGTTATTTAAGTTTCTTATACTGTATTTATGATCATGTTCTTTCCTCTCGTAACTATCCCAGATCCTACCCACCTAGCTTTATGCTCCCTCTTTCCTTCTCTAAAACATGGACAACAACAATAAAAAATAAAAACAAAGGGGCTGAAGAGATGGCTCAGAGGTTAAGAGCACTGACTGCAATTCCAGAAGTCCTGAGTTCAACTCCCAGCAACCACATGATGGCTCACAAACATCTGTAATGGGATCAGATTCCATCTGAAGAGAGCAATAGTGTACTCACATACACAAAATAAATAAATAAACCTGAAACAAAGAGAGAAAAAAACACAGGCTGAGAAGAGAAAGATTGAGGGAGGGCAAAAATAAAAAGATAAATATCTTTAAAAAATAAAAACAAAGAAATAAAAAAACCAAGCAACGCCCCCTCCCCCAAAGATCCCAAACAAACAAGGGATTCTATTTCATGTTGGCTGAGCTCCTCCAGAGCATGGAGCTTGCTCTGGGGTGTGGTTGATATACCAGGTAACACCCAGCTGGAGACAATTGATGGTCCCTTTCCCAGTAAGTATCAATTGCAAATAGCTTCCTGGCTAGGAGTGGGACTTTCTGTCCACTTTCCCCTCTTAGTTCTGGGATTTTGTGTGGTTTAAACCTGTGCATGTCTTGTGTGTCTGTCACAGACTCTGTGAGTTCACATGTGCATCAGCCCTGGTGTGTCTGGAAGATGTGGTTTCCTTGGACTCATCCACTGCCTCCAGCTCCACTCACATCCTTTTCCACATGAAACCTGAGCCTTGAAGGGAGGGGAGTGAGCAAGACATCTACTTCTGACTGATTGCTCCAAATTCTCTCCAGAGTCGCTCACTGTCCGTATACTGTGCATATGTGGGTCTCTGTCAGTTCTGCTGTAAGAAGAAGCCCCCTTTGTCTTTCCTCTTATTCTTGCAAATAAAGCTGTATTGAGCATCAAGCTGTAGGCCTTGAGTGTAATTAATTATACAAGAAAGCATAGTTCTAGGGCATTCCAGGCATCTCGATCTCCAGGGAGTGATCCCACAGGCTCTCCATCTGGGTACCAGACCCGGAGCTGCCCATTGATCCTATCCTTACCACAGAATCAACATTTTTCCTTCAAAAACAATAACTTTTCAAAAATTGAATTTTCCTCATAGCGATAGTTTTGTATTGTTAGTGACAAGCTGGCATTCAGTGTCTTTTTAGGCGCTGGGGAGGAAAAGTACCAAATAGGAATCAAATAACCAGTTGGACAAATGTATTCAATTGCAGCTTAAATAGTTGAACCAAAATGATGTTATGGGTCTACAGGGCTTGCCTGTGAGACCAAACACTTTACTTCTGTATGTAAGTAAATGCGCTACTTAAGGCATTTGTAAAGCAATCTACTCTGGGCACTGTGCAGCAAGCATATTCCCTTCTGGAATACACCATCTGATCAGGCAAGATCTGGCTGAATATGTGCAGGAACCATCCAAGGTCCTTAGCTGTCTGATGAATATGTGAGATCACTGTGCTGTCTAAACCAGGACGTGATTTTAGATACATGGTATAGTTTTCCCAAACATATTTTATCTGGTTTTGTTTTTACAAGTATATTCATAATACAGTAAATATAGTGAAATGTTTCAGATACCGTTTCAGATATAATATTCTATGCTGTATATAAAATATATCATGTACTTTTATAAATATTGATGCTCTTATAAATATTTATGGACACTAGTCCATAAATATAAATCATGTCAGATATATAGCTGTCCAAGTTTATCTCTTTAACATAAATTCCAGTCTAGATAAGACATCTCCTTTTTCTGTAAAGTTTTGTTTTGTGGCCAGTTCATCTGTTTCAAAGAACAAAAGTTCTTGCTTTTCTCATGGCCTCAGCTGCAGTTGTTTAAAATGGCTCAGTTGTTCTCCCACACTCTCCTCAGCAAGGGAGTAGTCCGCTTAGTCTCCATGATTTCAGCCTTGGCCTGTAAACTTTACCCCGATGTCTCTAGACTCGGAGATGCCCTTTCTGATCACAGGTTTGTGAATGTCCTCTGTGAAGTCACTCTGCATTCCAGAGCCACTCACGGGTTCTGGCTGCTCCTCTGGACACTTTCTGAGCCACTAAACTCCTTCCTAGAGTGGGAGGCAGATGTCAACAGGGCAGGTCAAGCTTGCCTGGTCCAAACCCAAACTTAGTATTCTCTTAGAGCACACCTGCTCTTCTCCCCTAGTCTGTGGGTTAGGGTTTGGCACCTTCTTTCCCATACTCTTTCATTCCTGTAATAGAAATGTACCTTTGCCTAGATGCTGAGAACTTGCCTTTGCAGAGTGCAAGCCTGTGTTCTGAAGGAGCCACATCCAACATGTAAAAAACAACAATATACCTATTATTGGGTGGAGTAGGGGAAAG
>JADRCD010104249.1:0-11247 GCA_019843815.1 Montemys delectorum | reverse complement strand
TCTATCTTCTTAATCTCATCTGCATAATTTTGTTTTTTTGGTTTTTTTTGCATTAAATATGTAAATTTATTTGGTAAGATGGCAATTTTTACCATATTAATCCTACTGATTCATGAGCATAGATGAATATTCCATCTTAGGATATAATATTCAATTTCTTTTTTTTATTATTTTATATTAGATATTTTCTTTATTTCCATGTAAATTTTTTCTTTCCCAGGTTCCCCTCCAAAAAACAAACAAACAAACAAAAACAACAAGAACAAACACCTTTTTCCTCCCCCCTCCCCATGCCTGCCACTCCACCCTCTCCCACTTATGGGCCCTGGCATTCCCCTACACTGGGGCACAAAACCTTCACCAGGCCGAGGTCCTTTACTCCTATTGATGATCGAATTTGCAATCCTCTACTATACACATGCTGCCAGAACATTCAATCCCACCCTGTATAGTCCTTGATTGGTGGTTGGGTCCCTGGGAGCTCTGAGGGTACTAGTTAGTAATTATTGTTTGTCTTAAGGGCCTGCAAACCCTTCAGCTCCATAGAACCTTTCTCTAACTCCTTCATTGGGGACCGTGTACTCAGTTCAATGAATGGCTGTGAGCCTCTACATCTGTATTAGTCAGGTATTGTCAGAGCCTCTCAGGAGATAGCTATATGCTTGTCCTTCCTTCCGTCTCTGCTCCATAGTTAATCTCTGCCACTCCTTCTGTGGGTATTTGGTTACCCCTTTTTAAGAAGGAATGAGATGTCCATCTTTTGGTCTTCCTTCTTCTTAGGTTTCTTGTGGTTTGTGTGTCGTTCTTCCTGTATTCCAAACTTCTGGGCTAATAACCACTTATCAGAGAATGCATACCATGTGTGTTCTTTTGTGATTGGGTTACCTCACTCAGGATGATACTCTCCAGATCCATCCATTTCCCTAAGAATTTCATAAATTCATAATTTTGTAAATATAGTGAGCCAAAGTGATATTTTGTGGAAGACATAGATGATATCTTCAAACTATTTTAAGAAACAGAGCTGAAAAGTTAATACATACTTTATGTTATACTTTTGGCCTGTCCAATAGAAGCAAATTGCTTCCAGTGTTCCTTATGGGCAGATACTGAGAAAAAGACATTTATTAGGTGAATAGCTCCATACCATGTACCAGGAGTTCTGCAAATCTGCTCAAATAAGACATCATACCTGGTATAGCTACTGCAACTAGAATCACTACTTGAAAATGATTTTTATAGTCAAGTATTGTTCAACATGATCCATCTGTCTACTGCATTGTCCAGATATGAATGTTAAAGGAAATGTGATAGAAGCCCAAACCCCTGCATCTTTTACAACCTTGATTATGGCAATAATTTCTGAAAATCCTTTTCAATATGATACTGCCTTTGAGACATTATTCTTGGTACAGTCAGTTCTAACAGCTTCCATTTTTTCTTAACATTTAAAATAGCCACAGGTTATGAAACCTATGTGGGAATTCTGCCAACTTTTAATTTCACACCAATTATACATTCTGGGACTGGGAAAATACTACAGGACAAGTTTGGGGTCCCACTGGTTCTATTGTTGGACTTCAGCCAAAATTCCATTAATCTCCTGACCTCCATAGTCCTTACATTTACCTGAGGGCCACAGTGCTTTTTGGGCTCTCACAGATCAGTATAAATTCTGAACTAGTATCCAGTAGACCTCAGAAAGCTACTGGTCATTCTGGAGAAACTCTGGAGAAAGGCTAATAGTGAAACTCTTAGATATTTTTGCAAAGGCCTTCCTCAGTGAGAACCAGACTTATCCTCCCTTCGAGGAGTTTTGGGTCTGCAAACAGCCTCATGTCTGAGAATTGGTTCATCAGTCTAGATTCCTTCTTACCATGACTTGATGCAGCCTTTTATTCATATGTCTTAGTTTTTTTTTCTGCTTATAGAGATTAAACAAGAACATAGTTTTCTTCTATTTTCATGCTTGGAAACACTGTGACTGATTAGCCAGTGCCAAAAGTTCTTATGAATCACAACAACATAAAAAAATTTCAGCTGTAATACCCATTACAGTTCAAGCCATTATGAATACTGACTGACCTATGTTGCCCATTATTATAACTGTGATATCCTTGTGATCATCTACTTCAAATATAAGCTTCTGTGACAAGAAATAGTTTGCATTATTCTATGAGTATAGTGATAAATCATTAAAAGTCTGTTTAATATTGTGGATGTATAGTTGAGTAACAGTGATAGGTTTTCTAGGGTCTATGATCTCTCTAGCACAAGGAATGGTGATGTTCCCTGCCTTCAGGGATTGTTTACTGATATCCGTCCATGAGGGCAAATGGAATAGGTATGATAGACTGAGGAGTTCAGAAGCCCTAGGAGTATGAACAGTAATGACACCATACCAGTATCAGCTTGAGCAAGGCAGATCAACTTTACTCTGAGCGAATAAAGGTTTATATAGTTTTCGGGAGAAGCAGGTAGATGTCCAGGGTGGTCAAAGGCTGAAGGCTTCGGTACTGAGATACCTCATTAATATTGGGTGGCATTCCAGGAATCTCCGCTGCTAGCTGAATGGGTTCTTATCTGGAGAAAGGTATCTGAACCTGAACCTGTAATCGAACCAAGGCGGCTACATGACATTATAAAAGAAAGGTCTGGCATTCCCCCAGTCTGTGGAAAGGAAACCTCTCTGACAAAGGGAGTCTACTATTTTGCACTGAGCTCAGGGCTTTCTGGTAACATGAGACTTTGATCTTAGCAGCAGGGCTTTTGGGCAGGTACTTGGCTTCAGTAGTAAGGCCAGGTAGAGCTTTAATCTTGTGGGACGAACTTAAATCCTTTCAGAAAATAGTTTGTTATTCCCATGATATGTATATATATCCTATTATACCTGTGAACATTTCTTACCAAGCAAGTCACTACTGTACCTCTCAGAGTTCATAGGAGGGTAGCACTGACATTACTTTTCTCCTTGAGTAGGAAGGATAACACCTTTTATTAATATAAAAGCTAGCTAATAGACACAAAGCTTCCAGGTTGATTATCACTGTGATTTCTTCATGTACCATGGCTTGAGTTTGATGTAGGGTATTTCTGCAAAATAATAAAAGATCACTAATAGTATTGGCGATTGGCTATAATGTTTAGTAGTCTCTGAAAACATACTGGCCAATGCCAGATAAAAAGGTAACTCATTCCTGGCTCTGAATTTTTAAAAACTTTGTTAGCTTGTAGTGTTCAATAGGAGCATTTTCATTTGTTCATGTCTTAGTTAGAGTTTCAATTGTTGCAATGAAACACCATGATCAAAAAGCAGGTTGGAAAGGAAAGGGTTTATTCAGTTTTCATTTCCACACTGCTGTTCATCACCAAAGGAAGTCAGGACAGGAACTCAAGCAGGGCTGGAAACTGGATGCCAGAGCTGATGTAGACGTTATGGGGGAATGCTACCTACTAGCTTGCTACAAATGGCTTGCTCAGACAGCTTTCTTGTAAAACTCAGAATCATCAGTCCAGGGATGACACAACTCAAATAGGGTTGGGTCAATTAATGATTTAAAAGATGCCTTGCAGCTAGATCTTATGGAGAGTTTCTAATTGAGGCTTCTTTCTGTCTGAAGAGTCTAGCTTATGACAAATTGATGTAAAACCAACCAGTACAGCATGTAAATATTTTAGGAAGCTACTACAGTACTGTTTCTAGATAAATTTTAAAAAATATCTTTACTGTTATTTATTTCTCCCAATATTATTATTTTTTCCACCCTGATAGCCCATCATTAGCTCTAAAACCCTAACAAGGAACACGTCTTGTTCCATCATTCTCTTTCATACTTTATTTCCATTATTTCACTATACCATTAGGTTATATGTCATCTCCCATGAGAGTCCCCATATTACAGCCCCACATCAATTGCCTCACTTCTGCTATGACAACTAGAATATATGAAGAACAAAAAAATTAAACATCAAGAAAACCCCAAATCCAGCTAAAACTTGTGGCATGGCTGGGGTCAAATAGGCTTTCCCCATCCAGTTTAGCATTATTATTGTTGTTCCTCTTTACCTCATATTTAGACACCATTGTAAGTGAAACTTTAAAGTTGTAGTTTCTGATATTCCTAGAAGCCAAGTCTCACAGCCATCTCCTTATTCCTCTGACTCTTTCATTTTCCCACCCTTTTCCCCAATGATTTCTGAGCCTTATGTTCTGGAGCCCACTTCAGAACTCCACATTTTAATTTTTGAAAACTTTTATACTGATCTTCATTTGTTTCAAGACCAGCATTGCAGGTGAGGAATGGAAACTACTCTTATCTGTGTATATAAAAACAAATATTCAAAAAATAGTTAGAGATAATGCTAGTATAACTACAGGCTACTAAGAAATGCTGAGTGAAGAAAAAAATAGTCCTTCCCAGGGGAAAGCATAGACGTTGGTTATCCAACATCCTATGACTAGCTTTGAAAACATTAATACCAGTAACATTATACAGAGAGGCAAGTTGTTTTTCTGTACTTAGGAATATATATTCATACATATATACATATATTTATATGACAATAACTAATGATAAAAGAGACTGACTTTGAAAGATAATAAGGAGCTATATATGGCAGGATTTGTGGGAGGGGAAAAGAAAGTGAAAATGATGCAATTATACCTTAATAAAAAATAATTTAATGATGACACAGGAAGTAAACAAAGGAATAAAAAATTCTAAATACTACAAATGGCTGAGAATCATTTTTAAAGTATCCCAGATCCTTAGCCATTTCAGAACCATAAGCTCAAACTACTTTTGAAAATACATCTCACCTCAGACTGAGTAGGTAATATCAAACAACCAAACAAACAATTGTTTGCATGGATGTGAAAATGGGATGGAAATACTTATTCACTACTGGTAGACATGAAAACTCATGTAACTGTTACAAAAATCATTGTGGAGGGTTTCATATAGCTAGAAAGACATTTTCTATACACTCCACATACACCACTCTTGAAACTGAAAGGACTATATCTTAGCATAGAGATACCTGCTCATTCATGTCCATTGCAGTTGTATTCATAATATCCAGGAAATGAAATAGCTTTGATGCCCACCAACTGAGAGCTTAATATTGAGAAGTGTGGATTATTTAACCAATAGAATTTGTTTTCATTTTTTTCAATTTATTAATTATTTTACTTATTTACTTCCCAAATGTTGCCACCATTTCCCAGCCCCCCTCTCAGAGTTCTTACCCCATCACCCCTCCCAGTCATCTGTCTCTGAGAGGGAGCTCCTCATCACCCACATCCCCCTTACTTGGGACATCAATTCTCTACAAGACTAGGTTCATTCCTTCCCAC
Organism: Montemys delectorum; assembly: GCA_019843815.1. Lineage (NCBI taxonomy): Eukaryota > Metazoa > Chordata > Mammalia > Rodentia > Muridae > Montemys > Montemys delectorum. The sequence goes on along the minus strand of JADRCD010104249.1, from coordinate 5,891 downwards.
TGAGGCCAAACATATATATGTGCCAAGGGACCTCAGTCAGGCCAGCTCTTTGAGTGATCTACGGTTGGTGCTTTAGTCTCTGGAAGACCCCAGGGGTTCAGGTTAGATGACACTGTTGGTCTTCTTGTGGGGCTTCTACCCTCTTCAGTTCCTTTAATCCTTCCCCTAACTCTTCCATAAGGTTGTTGGCCTCACTCCTGTGCCTGGCTGTGAGTATCTGCATCTGTCTCAGTCAGTTGCTAGTAGAGCTTCTCAGAGACATGCTAGGCTCCTGTTTGAAAGCACATAGCATTAGCAATAGTGTCAGGTTTTGGTGCTGGCTCATAGTATTGATGCCAACTTGGGCTGGTCAGTGGTTGACCATTTCTTCAGGCTCCACTCCATTTTTGTCCATGCCTTTCATTTAGACAGGGACGATTTTTGTGTCTTGTGAAGATATATTTGTGTCCCCATCACTACATTTGGGGACTGGAGGTGGTCTCTTCATGTTCCATGTCCCTACTGCTGGGCATTTCAGTTAAGGTTACCAACAATGAATTCTAGGAGCTCAATACCACATCTCTGAGACATTCTAGAGGTTTCCCCATCCCAATCTCTTGCAGCTGTATTTTTCATTTGTTCTCCTGGCCCTCCAGGCTTCTCTCCTCTCCCTCCCTATACCTACACCTGCCCCCTCTTTTCCCTTCTCCTTCTGCTCTCCCACCCAGGTCCCTCCCTTCCTTTGTTTCTCATGATTATTTAGTTCCCCCTTCTAAGTGGGATTGAAGCATCCTCACTTGGGCCCTCCTGCTTGTTTAACTTCTTCGGGTTTGTGGGTTATATCATGGGTATTCTGTATCTTTTGACTAACATCAACTCATCATTGAGTACAAACCATGCATGTCCTTCTAGGTCTTAGTTACCTCACCCAGGATGATATTTTCTAGTTCCATCTATTTCCCTCAAATTTCATGACATCCTCGTTTTTAATAGCTGAATAGTTAGTATTCCATTGTGTAAATAACCACATTTTCTGTATCTATTCTTTAGTTGAGGTTCATCTGGGTTGCTTCCAGTTTCTGGTTATTACAAATAAGGATGCTGGGCTGGCGAGATGACTCAGGGGGTAAGAAAACTGGCTACTCTTCAGAAGGTCCTGATTTTGGATCCCAGCAACCATATGGTGGCTCACAACCACCTGTAATGAGATCTGACACCCTCTTCTGGTGCATCTCAAGACAGGTACAGTGAATTAAGCTGGAGTGAGCAAGGCCAGCAGAGGTCCTGAGTTCAATTCCCAGCAGCCACACACATGATGGCTCATGGCCATCAGTACAGCTACAGTGTATTTCATACACATAAAATAAATAAATCTTTAAAAAAACAAAACCAAAAAACAAATAAGGATGCTACAAACATAATGGAGCACTTGTGGTTGTGAACTCTTTCCAATTTTTTTTTTAATTGACAGATTGATTTCCAGAATGGTGTGTACAAGTTTGCAATCCCACCACCTATAAGGAGTGCTCCTGTTTCTCCATATTATTGCCATCATGTGTTGTGGCTTGAATTTTTTTTAATCTTAGCCATTCTGAATGGTGTAAGGTGAATCTCAGGGTCATTTGATTTACCTTTGAATGCTGAACATTTCTTTAAGTGTTTCTCAGCCACTAGAGATTCCTCTGTTGAGAATTTTCTGTTTAGCTCTGTAGCCTATTTTTTAATTGGGCTTTCTGTTTTTTATGAATTCTACCTCCTTGAGTTTTTATATATTTTGGACATTAAACTTCTATTGGATATAGAGTTTTGTGGAAGATATATTCCCAATGTGTAGGTTTTCAATTATGTCCAATTAACAGTGTTCTTTGCCTTACAGAAAAAGTTTTTTCAGCCAGGCAGTAATGGCACATGCCTTTAATCTCAGCAGTTGGGAGGCAGGGGCAGGGGCATATCTAAGTTCGAGGCCAGCCTGGTCTACAGAGTGAGTTCCAGGACAGCCAGGGCTACACAGAGAAACCGTGTCTCAAAAAAAAAAAAAAAAGAAAAAGAAAAAGAAAAAAAAAAAAAAAAAAAAAAAAAAAGAAAAAAAAAAGAAAGTTTTTAAGAGGTCCCATTTATCAATTGTTGATCTTAGAGCCTGAGACACTGGTGTTCTGTTAAAGAAATTTTCTTCTGTGCCAATGCATACCAGGCTATTTCCCACTTTCTTTGCTATTAGATTCATTGTATCTGGTTTTATGTTGAAGTCCTTGATCCACTTGGACTTGACCTTTGTATAAGGTGATAAAATGTATCAAATTTGGATTCTTTTACATGCAGAGCACCATTTGTTGAGGGTGCTTTCTTTTTTCCATTGTATGGTTTTTGCTTCTTTGTCAAAGATCAACTGTCTGTATGTTCTTGGGTTTATTTGTGGGATTGCAAATCTATTCCATTTAGTGACATATCTGTCTCCAGACCAATACCATGCAGTTTTTATCACTATCGCTCTGTAATACAGCTTGAGGTAAAGGATGATGGTTCTTCCAGAAGTTGTTTTATTGTTCAGAATTGTTTTGGCTATCCAGGGTCTATTGTTTAACTATTTGAAGTTGAGAATTGCTCTCTCTATGACTAAGAAGAATTCTATTGGAATTTTGATGTGGATTGCACTGAATCTGTAGATTGCTTTTGGTAAGGTGGCCATTTTTCACTATGTTAATCCTACCTATCCATTAGTATGGGAGATCTTTGCATCTTCTGAGGTCTTCTTTGATTTCTTTCTTCATAGACTTGAATTTCTTGTCATACAGATCTTTTACTTGCTTGGTTAGAGTTATACCAAGATATTGTATATTACTTGTGACTGTTTTAGAACATGTTGTTTCCCTAGTTTTTTCTCATCTCATATATAATTTGTATAGAGGAGGCCTCCTAAGTTCTTTGAGTTAATAGCTACTTCATTGCAGTTGTTTTCCAGCTGTAGGTGTTCTCTGGTTGAATTTTAGGGGTCTCTTATGTTTACTATCCTATCATCTTCCAATACTGATACAGTGACATATTCCTTTCCAATTTGCATCCCATAGATCTCCTTTAGTTGTTCTATTGTTCTAGCTAGAAATTGATGTACTGCATTGGATAGAGAGAGACTTGACAGCCCTGTATTGTCCTTTATTTTAGTGGGACTGCTTCAAGTTTCTCTCCATTTAATGTTGTAGGCTGTTGGTTTCCTGTATATTCCTTTTATTATATTTAGATATGTGCCATGCATTTCTGACCTCAGCAAGACTTAACATGAAAGGGTCTTAGATTCTGTTCAAAGGGTTTTTCAGTATCTAATGAGATGATCATGTGATTTTTTTATTTGAATTTATATATAAAGTAGATTACATTGTTGGATTTTCTTATATTGAACCATCCTTATATCCTTGGAATGAAACCTACTCAATCGTCATGAATGATGATGATGTTTTTTATGTGTTCTTGGATTTGCCTTATAAGAATTTTATTGGCCTTGTGAGGGTTCTGTGCCCCAGTGTAGGGGAATGCCAGGGCCAACAAGTGGGAGAGGGTGAGGTGGCAAGCATGGGGAGGGGGGAGGCAACAGGGGTTTGTTCTTGTTGTTTTTGTTTGTTTGTTTTTTGGAGAGGAAGCTGGGAAATGAGAAATCATATGACGTGTAAATAAAGAATATATCTAATACAAATAATTAAAAAAAAGAATTTTATTGGATGTTTTTTGCATTGATATTCATAAGAAAAATTGGCCTGAAGCTATGGCCTTATAGAATGAATTAGGTAGTATTCCCTCTGTTTCTATTTTATGGAATAGTTTGAGGTATGTGAGTATTATCTCTTCTTTGAAGGCCAGGTAGAATTGTTTACTAAAACCTTCTGGCTCTCTTGAGGATGGTATTATGTGTATGGATGATCTTCTAGTTTTTAAAGTCTCTAGTCAGAAGTCAGGTGTTACTCTGATAGGTCTGCCTTTGTGTTTCTTGGCCTTTAACCCTTGCAGATTTTTATATTCTTTATTTGTTTCATACATTTAGTGTTTTGATCATTATGTAATGGGAGAAATTTCTTTTACTGTCTAATCTACTTGGTGTTTTCTTTCTTTAAGCAATGGACATTTTCTTCTATGATTCTCTGGAAGATGTCTTCTGGCCTCTTGAACTGGGAATATCTACCCTCTTCTATGACTATTATTCTTATATTTGGTCTTTTCATTGTGTCCCAGATTTTCTGGATGTTTTGTGTTAGGAATATTTTATACTACACTTTTTATTTTATTTTATTTTATTTTATTTTTTGACCAACATATCAATATCTTCTCTGGTATTTTCTACATCAGAGATCCTCTGTTCCATGTCTTGTATTTTGTTCATAATGCTTGCATCTGTAATTTCTGTTCTCTTTCCTTGGTTTTCTATCTCCAAGGTTGCCTCAAGTTGTGATTTCTTTATTGTTTCTATTTGCATTTTATTTCTTGGACCATTTTGTTCAATTCTGTTACCCCTTTGATTTTATTTTTCTATATTTCTTTCAGGGATTTATTTGTTTCCTGTTTGAGAACTTCTACCTGTTTGCCCATGTATTCCTGTGTTTCTTCAAGGGAAATATTTTATATCCTCCTTAAAGGCCTTTCTCATTTTCATGAGATGGGATTTAAGGTCAGAATCTTGCTCTTCAGGTGTGTTAGCATATCCAGTGTTTGCTGTGATAGTGGAACTAGATTCTTCTGATGGTGGCAATTTGCATTGGTTTCTGTTGATTATAATCTTGCACTTGCCTTTTGCTATCTGTCTATGTCTGGTGTTAACTGGCCTGGGTGTTTTAGATTTTCCTGGCCTCCTTGGAGGTACGTGGACCTGTTTGCCCCAGGGTAGGTAGTCAGTTCTATTTCATGAGCAGACCTTCATGGAGACAGGCATGGGTCTGGGATGGCAGAGCAGGCAGGCCAGTCTACCTCAGGTGTAGGGGTAGGTGCAGAAAAGAAGGGCTATAGGGGCTCTGGCAGAGCAGGAAAGAGGACAGATCTACTGGTTTCTGTCAGGGTCCCAGCTAGTGTGAGTATTGTGGCATAGGACTTACCTCTGCCTCTGGTTAGAACAGATTTCCTGGGAGACATCCAGGATTGTGAGGTCATGGAGCAGGCATGTTAATCTGCCTACAATGGAATTTTATTTAGCTGTTAATAAAAATGAAAAATTGAAATTTACATGAAAATGTATAAAAGTAGAAAGAATAACTTTGAATGAGGCCATCCATATGCTAAAAGATAAACATCATATGTTACCTCTCATTAGTAGATATAAATTTTCAACCTTCAGACATGTATATTTCATTTTGTTTTAGCTTTTCAATGCTTTTTTGTCCAATATTTCTTCCCTCCTTGCTTCAGCAACAGCAAGTATAGTCAGAATTGAATCCTGAAAGTGTGGTTGCTGAGTTTCAACAAGGAAAGCTGGTTCCTGGAAAGTATCTGGACAGAAAATTGGATTCTATGCTATATAATTGCTCCTTGCATTTTTAGCCAGTCTCAGTTGAATTCCTCCAACAGATACTTATTTCGCTTGTATATAATAAAAGTTAATGCAATCTTTCTCCACATGTTAACTTTGTCTAATGATTTGCATTGAAAATAACTCACTTTTATTTCTCTATGGGAATGCTATAATGCTTCATCATTTTGAATAGATACAACGTGATGATGCTTTGCAGAGTTTTCTAAATCAATTTAATGTGTATGATAGTAACGATAGAAGATATAAGAGCTCTAAAAGTTTGATTCATCAGCAAGAATATTTAAGAAGTCTTTAAAAGTTTAGTGAAAAACTCATTTGTAGTGTAAACAGGTTACCATCACATGGAACCTCCTTGTTCAAAGCCTGTTTTTGAAACCAATTCTTCACAATTAGTTTGGGGATGTTA
>JADRCD010104248.1:0-34251 GCA_019843815.1 Montemys delectorum | reverse complement strand
GTATGTGAGGCAGGGTGCTCAGATCTCTCTTGGTAGTCCATGTTGGACTGCACAGATAATCAGCATTCTTATTTTGGTGCTGCCCAAACAGATCTTATATAACTTTCTGTATTTTGTAGTAACTTATTTTTATAAAGGCTCAGTTCTCTGGTGAAGCTAGGACATTGTCTTAACCTAGCAATTTTAATTACTTCTATTTGGAATGTAGCAACGATTGTTCCCCTAAACTTCCACATTTCTAAAGTAAAATAACAAAACAAGAAAGCTTCAGTGTTTTTATATTTGATAACTGTGATAGTTCTCTTTCATTATCAACTTAGCACAATCTTTGTTCCCCTAGTGTCTTAGTTAGGGTTTCCATTGTTGTAATGAAACATGACCAGATGATAATACACCATGACCAAAAGCAAGTCAGTGAGGATTTCATCTTACTGCACTATCTCCCATACTGCAGGACCAGTGTCCCAAGAATGATACCACCTAAAGTAGGCTAGGCACTCAACATCAACCACCAATCAAAAAAAAAAATGTACCACAGGCTTACCCATGGGCAATCTGGTTTGGGCAGTTTCACAGTTTAGGTTCCCTTTTTCAAAGAGACTATCTGGTGTCAAGTTGATAAAAAAGTAGCCAGAACAAGTAGGGGAAAGGTTTTCAATAAGAGATTACCTGGATTATGTTGTCTGTAGCTGTGTATGTGTATGATTATATTGATTATGATAATTACTGTGGGAAGACTCACTCACTGTGCTTGGCAACAGTCTCAAGGGAAGGGAGTCTGAATAGTGTAGGAGTGAAATTCAGTCAAATACAAACATGAATGCCTTAATTCATTCTTAATGTTTCTTGACTAAAATATCAATGTGAGCAGTGCCTGTTCATTTGACTCACCCAAAGTGATGACTGCCGCCTACAAACGTGAGCAGTCTTCAAATGCTTTCTTCTCTAAATTGCTTTTGTCAGGGTGTTTTTTTTAAATCACAAAGCAAAGGCAACTAAGATAATACAAGAGCAGTCCTACAGTCTGAATGCTTATGCCCACCTCAGATTCCATGTTGAAATCCTAAAGCCAGACATAGTGGTGCATGAGAGCAAGCATCATGCATCTGAGAGCAGACTGAACTGCATGGAAGGACAACTTTCTCTTTTAAAAAACACTTAATCTGAGGAAATACTAAGCTCTAAGGTAGAAGTGAAACCACTAAGAAGGCACCAACTGTGACTGCAGAAATAGCCTTTCACCAAGCAACAAACCTGCTGGTGCTTTGATCTATACTTGCGGGACTCTAGTCTGTGGTAATTTACTTTCTATTGTTGAAAAACATGTGCCTTGACACACAAATGTAGCATTTTTTTGAGCAAAATAGTATATATGAGCATTTCTGTCCCCAGACTAGATCGTTTTGTGGAGGATTAAGAATATGCTTTGGGTATTGTAGCACTCTAGAACTAAGCACATTCTCCCATTTTCTTCTTTTTCTTTTTCTTTTTTTTCTTAGATATTTTTTATGTACATTTCAAATGTTCTCCATTTTCCTGGCTTCCCCTCCAAAAGACCCCCTATTCTTCATTCCTCCCCCTGTTCACCAACGCACCCTCTTCTGCTTCCTGGCCCTAGCATTCCCCTACATTGGGACATAGAGCCTTCACAGGACCAAGGGTCTCTCCTCCCATTGATGACCAATTAGGCCATCCTCTGCTACATATGCAGCTGGAGCCATGGGTCCCACCATGTGTACTCTTTGGTTGGTGGTTTAGTCCTTGGGAGCACTGGTGGTACTGGTTCATATTGTTCATATTGTTGTTCCTCCTATGAGGCTGCAAACCCATTCATCTCTTTGGGTCCTTTGTCTAGCTCTTCCATTGGGGACTCTGTGCTCAGTCCAATGGATTTCTGTAAGCATCCACTTCTGTATTTGTCAGGCACTGACAGAGCCTTTCAGGAGACAGCTATATCAGGCTCCTGTCAGCAAGCATTTGTTAGCATCCTCAATGGTGTCTGGGTTTGGTGACTGTATATGGGATGGATCCAGTGGTGGGGCAGTCTCTGGATTGTCATTCCTTCAGTCCCTGCTCCACACTTTGTCTCTGTTACTCCTTCCCTGTGTATTTTGTTCTCCCTTCTAAGAAGGATTGAAGTGTTCACACTTTGGTCTTCCTTCTTCTCGAGCTTCATGTGGTCTGTGAATTGTGTCTTGAGTATTCTGGGATTTTGAGCTAATATCCACTTATCAGTAAGTGCATACCATATGTATTATTTTGTGATTATCTCTCTCAGGATGATATCCTCCAAATCCATTCTTTTGCCTAAGAATTTCATAAATCCATTGTTTTTAATAGCTGAGTCGTACTCCATTGTGTAGGTGTACCACATTTTCTTATCCATTTCTCTGTTGATGAACATCTGGGTTGTTTCCAGCTTCTGCTATTATAAATAAGACTGATATGAACATAGTTGAGCATGTGTCTTTATTACATGTTGGAGCATCTTCTGGGTATATGCCCAGGAGTGGTATTGCTGGGTCCTCAGGTAGTACTATGTCCAATTTCCTGAGGAACCACCAAACTGATTTCCAGAGTGGTTGTACCAGCTTGCAATCCCACCAGCAATGCAGGAGTGTTTCTTTTTCTCCACAACCTTGCCAGCATGTGTTGTCTCCTGAGTTTTTGGTCTTAGTCATTCTGACTGGGGTGAGGTGGAATCTCAGGGTTATTTTGATTTTCATGCCCCTGATGACTAAAGATGTTGAACATTTCTTTAGGTGCTTCTCAGCTATTTGGTATTCCTCAGTTGAAAATTCTTTGTTTAGCTCTGTATTCCATTTATCATAGGGTTATTTGGTTCTCTGGAGTCTAATTTCTTGACTTCTTTGTATATATTGGATATTAGCCCTCTACCGGATGTATGATTGGTAAAGATCTTTTCCAAATCTGTTGGTTTCCTCTTTGTCTTAAATAGTGTATTTGTACCTTTTTTTATAGATCAGTTGATAATTGTTACACATCCAAAATTGTATGCTTATAGTAGATATTATTCCTTATACCTATTCTTAATTTCTACATTTTAGATTCCTTTTTTTCCTCACCACTCAAAGCATCAACATCTGTACCAATCAGAGATAGATGTAAAAGATAAACAAAGATTCTAGTTTGAAGAAGGTGTGAGTATGATATAGATTTATTTTATTGTTGACAGGAAATGTACAGCTAATGTTAGAGGATTAATAAAAAAAACTTTATAATAGCATTAAAGATTGAGATGTTTTCATTTTCTAAGAGCACATTTATTGCTGTCAGTTAAAAATCTACAGTTACTGGATTTTGTCAAATGCCTTTTTCAGCAGCTAATTGTGATGATAATGTGATTTTTTTCTTTCACTTTGTTTATATGCTGTATTACATTGATGGATTTTCATGTATTGAACCATCCCTGCATTCCTGTTATGATGTCTACTTGATCTTGATGAGTGATGTCTTTGATGTGTTCCTAAATTCAATGTGTGTGCATTTTATTGAGTATTTTTACATCAATATTCATCAGAGAAATCAATCTGGAGTTCTCATTTTTGATGATTCTTTCTGTGGTTTAGGTATCAGGGTGACTGTGACCTGAGAGAATGAGTTTGGCAGTATTCCTTCAGTTCGATTTTGTGGAAGAGTTTGAGGAGTATTGGTATTAGCTTTTCTTTGAAAGTCTGGTAGAATTCTGCATGAAAAAATCTGGCTCTGGGCTTTTTATTTGCTTGGGAGACCAAGCAAAATCTCAAGAACCAACTATACCACTCCTGGACATATACCCAAAAGATGCGCCACCATCCAACAAAGATGCTTGCTCAGCTATGTTCATAACAACTTTATTCATAATAGCCAGAAACTGGTAACAATCTAATAAGTCCCTCTACTGAAGGATGGATAAAGAAAATGTGGTATATCTACACAATGGAATACTATCCAGCTATTATAAACAAAGACATGAATTTTACAGGCAATATGAATGGAACATGAGACTATCTTTTAGAATGAGGTAACCCAGTCCCAAAAGGACATGCATGTTATATGCTCACTTATGAATGGATATTAGCCATAAAATATGGTTACCATGCTATACTCTATAGACCCAAAGAGAAGAAAGCCACAAAAGAGGCTGCTCAAATATCACTTAGAAAGAGGAAAAAATAGTCATAAAAAGGCAGATGAAGAAAGGGAATTAGAAGGGAGAGGGGGATAGAAGGGAATGGGGGGAAGGGGGTTTTAGGACCAGGTATGCAGAAGAATAGGAGGCCATGATTTTCATGGATGAAAGGCTATAGCTGACAGAGATGAGAGGTTGGAGGGCATCTCCAGGATGAGACAGAGACCTTGGATAAGTAATGTGCCTAAGAATCATTGGTGGTGACCTTTGTGACTCACAAAATTGGGGATATGGAACCTGAAGAGGCCACCTCCTACAGCCAGACAAGAACCCTAGTGGAGCAATGGAGACACCAACCCACCCACATAACTTTCAATCCCAAATTTATCCTGTCTACAAGAAATGTAGGCATAGGGATGGAGTAGAGATTGAGGGAATGGACAACCAATAACCAGCCCAACTTGAGACTTAACACTATTAGTGATGTTCTGTTACGCATGCAGACAGGATCATGTTGCTCTCTGAGAGGCTCCACTCAGCAGCTGACTCAGACAGATATAGACACCCATGGCCAAACAATGGATGGAGCTTGGGGAGTCTTATGGAAGAATGGGAGGAAGGATTGTGGCCCCAAAGGGGATAGAAACTCCACAGGATGACCAACAGAGTCAACTAACCTGGACCCGTGGGGCTGTCAGAGTCTGAACTGACAACCAAAGAACAGACATGGGCTAGACCTAAGCCTCCTGACAAAAGTTGCAGATGTTCGGCTTGGTCTTCATATGGGTTCTGAACAACTGGAGCGGGGGCTATCCCCAAAGCTGTTACTTGTACATGGTATATGTTCTTCTATCTGGGCTGCTTTGTCTGGTCTCAGTTGGAGATGAAGTACCTGATTTCACAGAGACTTGAAGTGTTAGGGTTAGAGGATACCCAGGGTGGCCTACTGGAACAGAGGCAAAGAGGTAGAGGAATGGAAGAAGGACTGTGGGAGGATGTGACAGGGAGGGAGCAGTGAATGGGAATTGAAGTGAATAAGTAAAAAAATGAAATTAAATAAATAAATAAACCCAAAAACCTACAGTCACAAAAAGGTTGCAGGCAGAAGATAATGAAGAAGTGGAAGGCTCGTGTGGCATATGTAAGCTCTGCTCCTTATTACCATAGTGTTTCCCATTTTCCACATAGGTACTAAGTTTTTCTGGAAAGCCAATAACTTTTGTATAAGTATTACCTCCTACAACTGAATTCATGGCTATTTTAAAAGTTAGGAAAACAATAACCTCCAACAAACTTGTCTTGTTTATAAGGAAGAAGGACGGAATAGGTAATTAGTAAGTGAAGTTTATTATAAATATTTCAAGGAATTATATCTATAAAAATGTAATGTATTAAATTGTGGGTAGAATTATATTTTCTTAAATGCATTGCTGAAGATCTAATGACATTTCTTATGATATTGCTAGATAGGCCATTTGGTGATGGTTAGGGAAGATGAGTTTGTAAAAAAGAAATCCTCACTGGTTCTATTTTTGGAAGAGATGCTCACAGACCTTAGCAGTTCTCCCACATTCTCTCTTTACAGATATAAAGAAATGCACATATGAATGCACTATAGGAGGGTCCCATATATAAACCAGAATGAGAACTGAATACTACCACGTTGGCACTGCATACTTCTATCCCTCCAATAAAGAACTACATTTTCTGTTGTTTAAGCCACACAAGTACTTTGTTATTGTATCTGAATCAATTATGACATGGTTGAAACTACAGGTTAATATTTTTCTCCATTTTGAATAAATACGCTTTAGTTATCCATAGTCTACTTCTCTATGATAGACTTAAACATTTTCAAGACTGCTTCTTAGCAGGTAGGGTTTTCTTTTTTAATTTTTAAAAGTGTTTATTCTTCTCTTACGCAATATATGTCAGCTGCAGCTTCCACTCCCTTCAGTCTTCTCAGTTTCTCCCACCTCCCTCTTCCCCAGATCCACTATTCCTCTTTTTCCTTCAGGCAGGTCTCCTAGGGAAGTCAATCAAGCATGGCATAGCAAGATGCAGTAAGACTAGGCACAAACCCTGATAACAACATTGGCATATGCAATCCAGTAGGAAGATGAGGGTCACAAGAGCAGACAAAAGAGTCTGGAACAGTCCCTGCTCCCATTGTTAGGAGTCCCACAAAAATCCCAAGCAAAACAACCACAACATATATGCAGAGGATCTAGCACATACCAGTTCAGGCTATGTGATTGCCACTTCAGTCTCTGTGAGCCCCAATGTGCCCTACTTAGTTGATTCTGTAGGCTATATTCTCCTAATGTCCCAAAGCAAAGAGATTTTTTTCTAATCTAAACAAATTGTTTTTGAAATACAAGGGTGCAAAGGTCATCTAAGCTTTAGAATTATATTATGAACAAGACAGAAAAACTATTGACTAGTTGTGTGTAGCATTGATGTTCAGTAATCCATCTTGCATGTTTTTCTTACTTTGCTAATGTTTCCAATGAACAAGTGTCTTTTACTATTTAAATGAGATATGTCTCAGCAAAGATGTTACTAGTGTTCTTTTTAAAGAGAGCATCCCATTAAAGTAATGGTAAGAGTCAGATATCCCTGGAGTTAAATTACAAGCAGTTATGAGCCACCTGGTATGTACGTACTTAGGACTATATATAAATGTAAGAAACAAAAATTAGTGGGAAAAAAGCCATGAGTTTTAAAGAAAGCAAGAGGGTGGATATATAGAAATTTTTGAAAGAGGAAAGGGTAGGGGGACATGGTATACTTATATTCTTAAAAAGGAGAAACAATTATAAACTGGTAGTCATAGAATTTATTGTTCTGTATTATTTTGGTAGCTGTAGAATACAAACAACAAAGGTGATTATAGAATTATTATAATAAAGAAAACTCAAACTTCCCCAACTATAATATTATGCTACATAGTATTTATAAGTAATTTGAACTTTACCTAATCAGAATAATCTGCCTCTCATATAGACCGTGTAGCCCAAACTCATTTGAGTATTTGAGAACTGAAAGCATATTTTGAAATATATGCCAATTTTATGTTTTTTCTTAATAGAGGCAACATAATATAGGTTCATAGGTCTTAAGATATAGGAAGATAGGACTTAGCACTGTTGATATTTTACAATGTGTCATTATTGGCAATGTGCTAATATAGTACTTATTTACCAGTAAGTGCTTTTATATTATTAATAGACCAGTATCAAGTAAGTCACTATTTTTACTCATTATTTCTGATTGGTCTATGTTCATGGCCAGCCTGGGTTACAGAGTCAGGCACTGGTGCATCAAAGAAAGCAAGAAAGAAAGAAAGGAAGGAAGAAAGACAAAAGAACATAAGTTCCTATTGGTACACAGAGACTGGGAGGGTCACATGAGGTGTTACTTGAACTGAGTTCTGGAGAAAAGAAGATTTGGGCATGCTAGATTTAAAAAAGGGTATGCTAATTAAGAAACTATTAGCAAAAGGTATTTAGTGACAACTTTGTCTTAAGACTAGATTGGGAGGAAATGAGTAAAACTAATATTTTTACTTAAAATACGTTTTCCACTACCACATTCCTACAATGATAGAAACCAACTTACTTTGTTGCTTGGTTGGCTGTATTAGGTCTATTTAAAAATTAAAGGAATAAATTAGTGTGTGTGTGTGTGTGTATGTGTGTGTGTGTGTGTAATGCAGGGAGACTGAGAGAGACAAAGACAAAGAGACAGAGACAAGGAGAGAGAAATACAGAGAGAGACACATATACAGACTTTATTTAAAGCTTATGCAGTTTGAGGATGGACTCTGCTAAGAATATCGTGAAGAATATTTTCTGTTCTCGAAGAGGACCTGGGTTATCTTCCCAGAATCCATCCTGAAAGATTGTAGAGGTAAGACTTGATGTAAATCTGGGTCAACTACTTTCTGACAGTACTGACTGGTTCATCTAAAAATTCTGTATCAAACTAGATTCCCAAGTATAATTAATGATTTTATTACTTGCCATGGTCCATGTCCATTGTTTTGAAGTCAATTACTGTTTTCGAGTGTATTCTCAGATATAGAGTGTTAACGTAGACACAGATGAACTCTGCCCAATATTGTGTTGGATGATTGGTTTTGTACTCCCTCTGAAGGAGTAAGAAGGACCTGGCACTTCAAATTACCACTTGTATATCACAGTTTCTAGTTATTTATTAGAGGAGAGGATTATAAAAGAGATCACAAAACACTCTCTTTTAGTAGTGTGGCATACAAAGTTAGTAAGGTACCTAACTTTTTCTCCATTGTGTATCTCAGACCATTAAAAAGTGGGTCTAAAGAGAAAGTACTGTTACACATTTTATAAAGCTCTGTATAATGGACTAGAATTCAAATAAATTTCTCTTTAATTATGGAGGACATGTGTTCTGAGAACCCCTACTTCTAGGCCTAGGGTAGTATCAATGATTGAAATAAAAGAGTACTTTCCTTTGGTGATATTCTGAAGTAAGGGCTGATTAATTTTTCATTCTAACATTGTCTAGAGACTTAGTTTACAATGTAGCACTGTCAGCATGTGGTGCTGGGTAAGAAGTGCTTGGGCCACAGTGACTCTACCCTACCTAAGGCAGTAATGCTGCTCTTAGAATCAGCTCTCCTTTCTCACCCCTCTTGCCTTAGGCTACTTACCAAGCCAACCAACCTTCCTCTCGATGATCTCGTGCATCTTGAAGAAGACAATGGCATCCCAGACAGCAAGCCTGCTGGTGCCTGGACCATGTCTTTCCCACCTTCCAGAACTGAAAGACATCAAATTTCTGTTCCTCATGAATTTCTCTACTTGTAGCATTCTGCCACTGAAATACAAAGTGGACCCACTTATCAAATCTATTAGTTTGCCCCCTCAGATTTTAAAAGGAAGCAGAGGACACATGAAAATCACATCATAAAATAACATTGTAGACACAAGGGGGCATTGTCAGGCAAATTTGAATGTCGTGTTGAACATTGATCTGTCAGCAGATATATTTCTACTTTATTATCTAAAATCATTTTTGTGGAAAGTTTATTTAATTGTCAATATAGGTCTTTAAAGTCAGTGAGCTGAGTTTAGAGCTGTTTTTTTTTTTTTTTTTAATTTTGAGTGACTAATACCAGAATGGAAACTTAGCAAGTAAGAAGCCATTTAGAGGAGCCACTGATTAGAATAGATGAGAGAAAATACTGATTTGGATAAGAACAAATATTTTTGAAGGAAAGCAGGAAGGGAAAATAAAATAAAAAATACAAGAGCTTAATGTCATCAGTAAGGAAAGGGACAGTGTATGATAGACTCAAGGCTTTGTGCATATTTCTAAGAGAGTTTTAGTTCCATGATTAAGCCTAAAGAAATAAAAGGTGAATTAAGGTTTGAGTGATGAGTGGCTTTTTCACCCCTGGTCAAGACGTAAAGTTTATTTCTGCAGCTTCAGCTTATAGGCACGTCAGAAAACAAAACTCTTTTTGAGAAAGTTCCTCTACAGACTAAACATTGATAGAAGTTTCTCAAGGCTGCACACATTACTCTCTGACCTTGGCTACACAGACTGCTCCCATGTCCTTGGCTACACATACTGGTCTCATGGCAGTACTCTGACTCTACACAGTTAACCACTTTTTATTTTATTTAATAAAGGATGCTTCAGCTGAATATACCTGTCTTAGGTTAGTGTCTATATAGCACTGATGTATGTTCTGTCTTTGGTTGATAGGAGCTCAAGAACTCTCTCTCTCTCTCTCTCTCTCTCTCTCTCTCTTTCTCTCTCTCTCTCTCTCTCTCTCTTTCTATTTTATTTTCTTTTTTAAAATTCTTTTTTATTAGATGTTTTCTTTATTTACATTACAAATTTTATCCCCTATGAAAACCTTCCTATCCTATCCCCCCTCTCCCTGCTCACTAACCCATCCACTCCTGCTTCCATGACCTGAAATTCCCCTACACTGAGGCATCAAACCTCCAGGAAACCAAGAGCCTCTTCTCTTATTGTTGTCCCACAAGTCCATCCTCTGCTACATATGTGGCTAGAACCATGAGTCCCTCTATGTGTATTCTTTGGTTGGTGGTTTAGACACTGGAAACTGTGGGGTTATTGGCTGGTTCTTGTTGTTCCTCCTATGGAGCTGCAAACCCCTTCAGCTCCTTGGATTCTTTCTCTAGCTCCTCCATTTTTGCAATCCAGACTTTAACCCCTTCCTGGTCCACTCTTCAACTGCTCCACATCCCACACCTCCTCCCACCCTCTCCAAGAGGATGCCCACCACACCAGACCTCCCCACTCCCTGGGGCCCTGTAACACTTGTGGCTAAATTAGGGAAAAGCTGGAAGAACCTAAGGAGGAGGGCCACCCTACAGGAAGACCTTCCATCTCAACTAACCTGGACCTATGGGATCTCTCAGACACTGAGCCACCAACCAGGCAGCGTACAACAGTTTTTATGAGGCCCCCAGCACATATACTGCAGGGTCTGGACTCAGAAGGTGCACCTATCCCTTAAGAGTCTTTTTTTTTTTTTTAAATAGTAGCATTTTCAGTGTTCTGATAACATATCCATATACTTATGTCTTTGATGAAGTGCTATACTCTTCTAGTGAAAGGTCAGCTCTGGAAATGGCTTAGTCCTGAAGTGAGATAGATAGATAAAGAGAGAGAGAGAGAGAGAGAGAGAGAGAGAGAGAGAGAGAGAGAGAGAGAGAGAGGAAGGGAAGGGAAGGGAAGAGAAGAGAAGAGAAGAGAAGAGAAGAGAAGAGAAGAGAAGAGAAGAGAAAAGCATTAAAATATTATATCATATTTCCTGCTTGGTATGGTGATATCCACCTTTAATTCCAGCCATTGGTATAGCAGAGCCAGGTAGATATAGGGGGATAACAAGTTTTAGGTCAGCCTAGGTTACTCAGTAAAAAGACCCTGTAGGAGACCCTGTAAAAAGTTCCTAAAAGAGCTATTACACTTCTTAGCTAAATATTAAGTAACTGAAATATTTAGTGGAATTTATGATAGAACTACAAAGCGATTTTCACTTTGACGACATCTTTTTCCTTTCCTTTTTTTAAGATAGGGGTTCATTGTGTATCCCTGGCTGACCTAGAACTCACTGCATATCCCAGACTGAACTTTGCCTGCCTCTACCTCCTTAGTGTTGCAATTAAAGGTATGCACCATCATATGAATTTGTACTGACTCTTGTCTTTCTAGCAAAGGCATACAGGTCTGTAAAATGAACACTTTATGATGTCATATAGGAGTGAGTTGTCTTCAACAGGGGGACCCTCTTAGTTATACATAATGTAAGAACTTGTTTATTTGTCAAAGTCAACAACTTTGAAAATTACTTACTATATCCAATTTTAAAATCGAAACGATTGCAACAAGTTGTATATGTTAAGAATATATGTTTTTGAATTAAATAGTCCAAGAACAAAAACTGATGAAAACTATTTATTCATCTAAATGAAACACATGCTTAAGCATTTCACACTGTTATTCTATAAAAAAATTTGCATCTGGACTGAGAACTTTTATTTTATTCCATGCCAGTGTGATGTGAATTATTAATAAAATAGATACATTACAACTCTCGAAACTCAAGCATTACTGATCTACCAAAGAAATGGAATGTTTTTGGTCCAAGTGGTTTTAATACTATTTCATGTTGATTTACTGGAAAAAGGTAGCTATTTAATTATGAATTACTTTCAATTTATAGTATTTTAATAGTATTTTTTATATTTTTCTTCCTAAGTACCTCTCATCTGAAGAATCTGTGAATATATCTTGTGTTTGTCTTTTTTCATGATTTCAGAATAATTAATTGCAACACACATTGATGATTTATGATTTTTACTGATGTAATTAATGATACACATCAATTTTCTTTCTTAATTGAAGGAGTCACTACAAATTCTTCATTAAATATGCTGGAAGGGAGGGCTGCCGTGTTCAGTAGCCTTTGGAAATATTAAGTGGAGCTTTATAGTGTAACAAATTTCATAGAAATTAACTCTTCTCAAGAAAACATATAAAGCAGCATTAAAATTGCTAGTGGCTTTTATAGAGATTTGAACCACAGTGTTAAGTAACCTCAGAGTCTATTCCTAGGTGGCTAGACACTAATACTAAGCTGTTGATAATTTCTCAAACATTTTATTTACATGGAACACTAAATATCTGGTATTCATAAAACTGAATTTAAGATTATGAATGATTCAGTTTAAACAGCAAACATCTTCTGATTGTCTTAACTTGTGCGAATAGAAACCATTGTACTTTCTAGCATTGACATATAGTAATGATTTATGTAATTAAATTTTTAAATAATTAAAAGTGCAAGTTCGCTCACTCTGAGACTTTTGGACAGAAAGACAATGGACAATCATATGCCTGGCAATAGGAAAAACAAAGAAGCCTTTCTAAACCTATTCATAATTCTGTAAAGATAAAACAAAACAGATCCTTGTCTTTATAAGATTTATTTATTCATATTTTTACTTTTCTTTTTGAAAATAGGTATTTAATTAGATATTTATTAAAGCAGCAGTTAATTATTCCACTATAGTTTGCTTAAAGGAACAAATATGACTGAATATATGACAAAGCTTAAATTATAATATTTTTAAAAAATCAACACTATGTGTCTCAAGTGTTGCAAACTTGATTTGAGTATTTTATGGTACTCTAGTCAGCTGCCTATTAAAAGTGTGATCAGGTAGTTTAGACTGTGACTAGCTGTGTCAACAGAAGGAAAGTGGAGGATTAGTCTCTATGGCAACGACAAAGTATCCCTGTTTGTAGACAGACAAATTCTGCTACATCTGAAACTGATTGACAGGTCTATTCCTTTGCAACTGACCCATAGAAATTAGCAAGTAAAAGTTATTATACTGGGTTGTATTGAAGGGTTCTCTATATCTTGAAGTGCTCTTGTAAGTTTTTCTGCAGCGTTTGCATGAGAAGCCTGGCAGGAATTGTTCTGAGGTTTATATCTATGGTTTGATGGATTCTTTGTGGGGGAGTATTGCTGGCGAGAATAACTTAATTTTCAGTTCTCTGTATGACAGAATTGTTGGAGCATGGATTGAGGGGAAAACACACATCAAAGACCCACAGCTGAATAATATGCCACATTTCAAAATCACAAGACTTTGTAAGCATATTATAAATAAATATACGTTGAAATTGCATTCAGGAAAAGAAATTACCCAAATTAAATAGAAATCACCACTAAGGATTGTAGGAGTGAATTGACATGACTTTTTTCTAAGATTTTAACGAAAACAATTATTCTCAAAAATTCTAATTTAACTTTAATTTTATTGTTTAATTTAAAACAACAAAATCCACACTTAATGTAGCAAAAGAAATCCCCTTTCTTTAGGTTACCATTGTTCTTGCTAAAGAACAAAAAATCACTTGCCTTAAAAATAATTTCAGAGTTATATTTTAGGCTATGTATACTTTGTCTTCAAGAGAAAAATGTTAATTTTCTTGCTAAAATTTAGTCTTTTTATGTAGTTATTCTAATGCATGATAATACTTTAAGCATATTGCTTAAAACATTACATATAGATAACCATATATCTTCTCTGTATAATTCTTATACTCATGATTATATAAATTAACTTTAACTTTATATATTTAAAAGAAAATTTAAAATAGCAAGGACAAATAAATATACTTAATTTAATTTTTTTAAAACATTTTTTAAAGCTGAAAACATTAAGCACCTACTGTTCTAGTTTTTATTACTTATTTACTGGAGATTATTTGCCTGAGAGAATATTTATCTTGGTTTGATTCAACAACAGAAGTAAGAGCTAATACAGACAAAACAAAAGCCTATTAAAGACAGCAAATTCTGAACAAAGGAGTTGTAACTAACAATTACTCTTGGCTGCTGAAATTCAAAGTAAGGTAGTTTTTAGAGTTCCTATGTATGATGGTCTTTATTTTAAAGAGGAGACAGAAATGACTCCTCTGTTTCATGTTGGATCCTTGAGGATCTCAAAGCAAAGTCTTACTGAACATATCACATGGCTCTCCTGTCTTCAGGACTCTTCAACAAATCTAGATTTATCAAATATGCTGGGATATTTGATCCTTTTATTTCTTGTCCTTATGATCAGTTTCTCTGGAAATCAGCCTGCTTCAAAATTAAAAAAATGAGCGTATCATACAATTGTTCATTTATTGTCAAAATGAGAATTATCTGTTTTGTTTTTTTTTTTTTTTGAGAAAAAGTAAGCATTTCAAATAGCATATGACTGGGAGTTTTGTGTGTTACTCTTAGTTCTGCGTTCTTAAACTGGGCCTGACATGTCATATGAAGTGCACAGCTGCACTGGCAACTCTGACTTAGGGGCTGTGGCAGCTGAAATGGGGTTGCCTTTTAGCAGCTAATTAATATGTGTAGGGTATTTTTGTTAGGACAAAATTTCATTTTTTCTTCTTACCTTTGGTTCACATTCAGAGTCATCTTTGACACACTAATATTTATTTAATTTAAGGCAAATAATACTTGTGAATAAAATAATCAAACATTAAGATTCTTGATTGGAAATATGACTCATAAAATTTCAGCCTCTAGAAAGTCCAGCAAAGATTGTGGAAAGGCTTCTGTCAGCCCTTTCCAGATGAGGAATTAGGATAGCAAAATTTACTTGTTTTTCTCTAAGAGCATGGCCATTGGTAGTTTCCCCATACTCCAGAAGATGATACCAAGTCCATGGCCAATATGGGCAGCACCAAATAGACTCAATGAGCTACAGATAAATAGTAAGTAAATAAATAAAAATTTTAGCCTCATACTATTTTAATGGAATCTTTGGCCATTTTTCCAACTCTCCATATATGTATGTATGTATGTTTGTATGTATGTATGTTTGTTTGTATGTATGTATGTATGTATGTATGTATGTATGTATGTGTGCATGTATGTTTGCATGTATGTGAGGCTGGGCTTGAGCCTCTGACTCGCAAGTCTCTCACCTGTGAGCTGCTGAGATTGTAGGCTTGGGCCACCACACTTGGCTTTGTAAATATTTTTTATCTAAAGCTTTGCATTTTACATAGAAAATAATACATTTTTATGCTGTGGTTCATTAAATTACAAAAATAAAGATTTACTTTCTTTCTATGTGTAACATTGCTGCCAAATTCTATTGGTAGCCATTGCTGAGATTCACTAACTTTATTTCCATTACTATTTTTGGTCTGTTTGCTATGTTGGAGTTGTAGCAAAACCATAAGTTGGTATAATTTTCAAATAAAAGCTGATAACTCTTGGGAATTTTGAAAATTCCCAGACTTATGTATCAATTCACAGTGGAATGAATTAGCTCAAACATTTGCGATATCCCATCACATTCATTGATCTTCTAAGTCTAATCATTGTTGGACATTACAGTAATGTTTTAACCAAAACAATGCCATTTATTTTTTAAAATAAAACTTATTTCTGTTAAGATTTGGGGAAAGTAAGAAGGTACTTAAGCCACTTATATACATGTTGTTAATTTTTGTTAATTTCATACAGTGTATTTTGATCATATTTAATCCATACTTCTCTTCTTAACTCTTCCCAGATCTATCCACACCTGTCTTGCCTTCAAATTTGTGCCCTTTAAACCATTTAGCAACCCATGAACTCCAAGTTGTAATGTTTATTTACTTCTAGATGTGGGGCCACCGCAGGTTGACCTACCATGAGTCACACCTTGGAACAAATTGGACTCTTTCATTCTGAAACCATTAACTAACCATAGCTCTCTCACAAGCGATGAACAGAAGGTTGATTGGCTTCATTTTGTGCAGACAACCACCACTCCCAAATCATATCTTTTCAATGAAGTTAGCTACAGAGTTATTTTTTTCCAAATGTCTGTCTTCCATGTTCTGAAATTGTTTGCTTTTTTATTGGTTATTTTATTTCTTTACATTTCAAATGTTATTCCCATCCCAGTTAAACCCCTTATTCCCCTCCTTTATCTCCTTGCTTCTGAGGGTGCTCCCTCACCCCCTACTCCCTCCTGCCTCAGTGCCTTAGCATTCCCTTAAGCTGAGTCCTGAGTCATCAAGCCTCCACAGGACCAAGGGGCTCCCCTCCCATTGATGTCAGATAAGGTAATCCTCTGCTACACATGCAGCTGGAGCCATGGGTTCCTCCATGTGTACTCTTTGGTTGGTGGTTTAGTACCTGGGGGCTTTAGGGGTTCACTTTTATCTGAACCTCATTTATATGGTGTGTAACTATGCAAGCAAAGACTGCCAAGAGGGTTTAATTTAAAGAAGTCCCTCATGTAGACAGAATATATATTTTCTATTTTGAAATAAAAACAATTTTCATTTTAAATTTCATATTACTGCTATTAATTGAAGTTTTGTAAAAGTTACAAATGTCACATTCTTAAAGAAGCTACATTATAATTGCTACTCATCATCATGTCCAAATTAAAAGGTTTGGGCTTTTATATTCAAAAGTTTGGCCCTAGAAGAAATGTGTTCAATTGAGATTTTCCTCCATGATATGGTCTTTTCTTGAGTGGCATTGTCTAATTGGGATATACCTAACTATCTTTTGAAGTTTTCCTAAAACAGAGGAAGAAATTTGTGATGTTCATTCTATTCCCTCCACATGAAAAGGATGGTATTATACTCAACCTGTAATTGCTTCTTGAGACACAAGGGAAACACTTCCCCCTTTTAATATTATAGAGACCAAAGTGCTTTTTTAAGAAAGGAGATCTAAAATCTGAAACAAGGAATGTAAGTCAAAGCTGCCTAAGGCAGCTTTAAATTATGTGATTCACACTTACTCCAGATGCTGCTAGACATGGGATTCCTCCATTTCTCATTAACGTAGCATAGTCCCCTTAGACTTCACACATAGTGGTCACTCACAGGCACATACACATTCATGCAAATGCTATGAACAATCAACGGCTTGCTTTCAACAGTACAAGTCCCAACAGAAGATGCTGAAGAAATCATCCATTTCAAGGAGATGAGCTGCCATTAAAAACTAGCTATTTCTCTCCTTAATGTAATAAAAATCCTAGAGTACTTGAAATGACTGTTTTTAATAAAATTAGATTAATTGCTTTGTGCTGTCATATCTGAGTTTATTCCAATCCTTTTAGGACATCTTACACCTGGATTAAGTTGTGGCTTTTTTTTTTCCAGGGCAAAATAAGAAAATGACAGAATGTTAATTTCTGCTAAGGACTGTGGGAGTGTGCAGAATGCTTGACTTCATAGAGCTGGAGCCTCGGTGATCACATGGAAATAGGTGGAATATGGTGGTAGTGTGTTATGAGTGGCTGTCTCCTTGATTATAGTCTGTAGCTTAGTCTTTCATAGTCCTTTGTTTGCAATTTTTTCATGATTATCTAGTTGTTTATACACATGGTCATTTATGCAACCATTTATGAATACTCAGAATAGGCTTGTCTGTTCTAGTTCAGAGACATAAGCCTTGGCCAGCCAGTTGAAAATCCACTGGTTTTATCCAAAGACTATAAAAATTCCTATTCTTTACAGAAAACAAACAGGAAAGGGGGGCAGAATAATTAAATATTACACAAAAAAACTTCTATTAACCAAAATCCTTAATATACGGCACCTTTAATCTTTACATTTGATGCTTTTTATGTTTTGCTTGTGTCTGTTCACCCATTTCCTATCACTCTATCGACTTTTTGTTGCCTTACCTACCACATCTTCCACCCTCCAGCTTGGCTTTATCAAGAGATACAACATGTGAAGAGAAAAAATTACCTTTGCAATAATAAATACGAATTTAATTGGATTTGTATACTACTTCTCTCGGTAGTTGAAAGAGACTATCTA
The DNA here is from genome assembly GCA_019843815.1 of Montemys delectorum. Classification (NCBI taxonomy): domain Eukaryota; kingdom Metazoa; phylum Chordata; class Mammalia; order Rodentia; family Muridae; genus Montemys; species Montemys delectorum. Next base: position 16,235 of record JADRCD010104248.1, on the reverse strand, counting down.
TGGTGTTAAAGTTATTTTGATTGAAAGAGAACATAACATCTGTGACAATTAGGATCCCATGCATCTTCATTCATTGTGACCACTTTATATTCATGCTTTTGATACAAAGGCAGTGCTCATTTGACAAAATTTAAAATATATATTCATCCTTAAAATGTGTAAACTCATAAACATCCAACAAGGCAGTGGTTAATTACTAAATGGTACTTTTCCAATAAGGAATAGCTGAAAGAAAAATTAAGTTTATAGATTTTGAAGTGGAAAGGAGTTAGAATGTTGTCTGATTTTCCTTAAAAGAAGAAGATATCGTGATGTCTATAGCCACTATTCCATGTGGACTGATGATAGATACTGTAGAGTGCAGGGGATAAATGGTTCATCAGGACCCCCGTTTCTACTCTGAAGTGGACAGTATGCAGAGGAACACATCCACGTAAGTATTATAAGATGCTGCAGGAGGTACAGATCAAAAGCAGATTTACTCTGGAGTCAAATGTGCAGTTTATATTTGATATGAGAGGAGATTTTTGATAATGTTTCTTAAATTACTATGATTTTTATGAGAGTAGCATTTTAGGTAATTTTTAAGGAAATAAAAAAATGTTTAGATATAGAAACTAAGGACTTGCTAAGTAAGATTTAGGGAAGTTTTCCTTAAATGAATTCCTTTTAGAAATTAAATACAAAAAAAGATGAGATACAACCTACTTCATATATTAAAACATTGAAAGCATATTTCATGTTCTTAAAATTATAATGATAAGAACAATAAAGCCACCAGAAAGTAATTGAATAATGATAAATTTTACAAAAATTTTGTAATGAGCAAAATCTTTCAAAAATAGATTTCTCTGCATGTCGATGAACCAATTGACTAATTGCATTCTTGAACTAAGAGGTATACTACTGTACTTTAGAATTTTCTAGTGAAGAAGCTATTTTGGAAGTTTATTTTTGAGAATGCATCCTATAATAAGGAAAGACCTCCCCCTGTAGCTTCTTAACATCACTCAAATGTACTTTTGTAAATTGCACTCTTCCTGGAAGTATTAAAATAATCTACTGATTCTGATTCTAGTTACAGCTGTCACTTAATCTATTTCTGATAAAGTGTCGTAAGTGTGACTTTGTTCTTCTTCTCAGTTTAAAACTGCACAATATTAGTGAAATGTTTAGACAAGAAACTGTATGAAGGAAGAGTACGTTAAAATAAATGCAACGTTCTATAATTTTGTGTTGTCTCTGCAAATAGTTTAAAAATAAAGGAGAATAAAATTACTCATTTGACATTTCAAACTATTGAAATAAGCCTTGATCATACCTATAGTTATGCACTCCCACGGTCTACTGTGAAAAAAATCTTTAACAAATCGTTGGAATCTATCATAATAGTCACAAGAGCTAGATTCGCTACTTTTATGTCACGCTTTTCTCCTGTATTTGCTACTCTTACAGCATGCTTTTCTCCTGTATGTATTTCTGATGCTCATCATTAGTACACAGACAAACTAATTTTAGAATATAGGTTCAAGAATACATCCCAAAACCAGGGGAACTAAGATGATTACCAATGGTAAATGATGGTACACATGCAAAATGCTCATTTATCTCTCCAAATATTTCAAAGCATTTGGACAACTGGTATATAAGGGTTAAAGATCACATTTGCTTTCTTTCTGTGGCTTCTTTTAAGTTTAATAGAACTTTTAATATTATACATTGCTGCTTCATGGACAATTACAATATTAGCAATTTATGAATATAGTGTCCTTTATGCCTGAAGGCTTTGATAGCCTAGAAGAGGGAACTAAGGGAACTCAACATGTCTATGGTGCCTGTCCACACTTCAGCACCTGCACTCTGCAGATTGACTAAGTGTGGCTTGCGTTCAGACAGAGCTGTCCTCTGAGCTCAGAGAATATCCTCAGAGGTGTTCTGCACGCAGGCATGGTGATGATAGTAAAGCAAGAACTCTAATTACAACAAAGAGCTGCAGCTTGAAATCCGATACATTTTAATTTTCTTTTGATGTGAAGCAGTTGCTATTGCTTCTCAAAAACAGCTTTATAAGCTAGATTGCTTGCTCATTTGCTTGACTATTACATACACAGAGCAATGTCTTGGTGATACATTGAAAACCTGAAGGAGAAAAGTGGACTGGAATCATTTGGAGCACGCCAGAGATTTCTAGAAGTTACACACATTTATGCCAGAGATTCCCAGGAAAAGGGACTAATGCACACACTGAGCCGGCCTCACCCTACTGTTCCTCTGCTCCAAGGGATGAGTCCAGAAGAGACATGATCTAGCGAGTAAAACATCCTTTCACAAATCATCCCTGTGGTACTCCTTCTTGGCTTGCCAGCCTTTCGCCAGGCAGCGGCACAGTACACCTAAACCATCTCATTAAGTCCCATCAGAGCTGATGGGCTCTGTCCTTTCGCATCACCAAATTGAACTGGTTGTCATTTTCAAAGTGCAGAAGGTGAGCTGCATCAGTGGAAACGAAATGAATCTGAAGTGGGCAGCAGAAAAGGCTGAAAAACAGAACAAAAGCAAACAACAAACATTCTCATCGTGTTTCTCAGGAAGCACGATCATTGTGATTAGAATGTTGGTAATGCTTGCTTGGAAAACGTGTCTTAGTGCAACGTTCTGCTTAGTCAGATCGCAGGTTTCATAGCAAGCTTGTCTTAGGGACAGCATGGCACCTGGTTGTAGATGAATGTTTTTCTTAGGCTGATTTTAACTAAAAATTCAGAATGTTACTCAGTGTGTTCTAAATAGTGAGTATTTTCATGGTAACAATTTTAGTTGTTTTAAATAAGATTAATTCATATGTCATTTTACTAATGGAGAATTTCAGAGACTTGGTGTCATATTTTCAATGCGGCAACAGACTATTATCAGTTAGGGACAGAGTATCTTTTATTGTAATATATCTCTTTTGAAAACAATTGTTTTGTTAAACTTTTCTAAAATTCCCTGGGGGACAAAGATTATATCAGATTTTTTTGTTTCATGGAGAAGAAATTTTAAGTGTGTCTGTTTTATGAGATCTGTCCCTCTTCTGATATCTTTCCATCTTAGATTTTATAATAGTTGCATAAAAAGGTGGCATTAAAGATAGAAATTTCAAAATTTCTAGTGGGGTCATTCTTGATTCCATCCTAACACAAAACATCTGACCAAAATTTCCATTTACTATATAATAAATCCATTTTCCTTCAAAGTATATTGTGAATGTAAAAATGAAAATAGACATTTATATGCAGCCTGAGCTAGGAAAGGTGCTGATGCTATAATTAATATTGCACCATAATATCTTTTTAATCTATCATGCTGCCTTTTGCCCTTTATGTTATGTCAGAAAGGAGTGTAATGAATGAGTGTGTCGGTGGCTATCAGCTCGAATTTGGTGAAAAGTGCGGCAACATGACATTTAATGTGATTAAGCCAGATAGAGATTCAAGTTTATTGGCTTTCACACAATCGAATATATAGCCAATGACGATAAAAACTTCAGCTCTTTAAGAAGGAAATTTCTTGAATTTATTTTAAAACTCAATTTGAATAAAGGACATTTGATTACATGTAAGATTCAACACGATTCTTGGCTTCTGTCATGCTTTCTATGGTGGCAAACACAGGAAAACGCCAGAATAGCCAACATCTTAGGAGAAAAACTAGGGTTTATTATTAAATCAGAGAAGAATTGGCATGAATCTGACTTGAGACAGCTGCTTACAGGATTAGTGTAGAATGTCTTTTCAAGTCCTAAGAATATTTTTCTTTCCTTTTTATATCAGAAGGGGGCGCTAGTGGTCCATTTTAATAACGGCAGAGCATTTCTTTTGTTATATGACATTTGATAATAAATAAATATTATTTTCTGTTTAATGTTGAGATAATTGCATGAAAAATTAAGATTGTAACTATTTATTATTAAAAAGTTAAATAATTAAAAGTTTGTAGGCAAATATAATTTTTATGTCTCTTTTCATTTAAGGATCTAGCACAAAATTAGGAAGTCCTGTTGTAGCCCAACTACAGTGTCAGCTCTTGTTGTTTAATGCTCATGCTAATGATTATGCTGAACGGGTGAGGTAATTTTATGCATAGGCACACACACATGTATTTAGCGAAGTATATACATTTTAATCTTTCACCAACCTGTAGTCAACACTCACAACGAAAGAACCTTATTATTTATATAACTTGTTGGATCAGTATTTATTTTCAACATGAATTGTGACTTAGACTGAATTAGCATAATCCATTATCTCGTAATTTCCAGTTTGATTAAATGGCTGGTGCGTGTGCACACTTAGTGGGATGATTGTGCTGTGCATCCTTGCTGCTATGAAGAGACGAACTGTGAGACTGGGCTTAGCTTGCTTCCGGGCCAGTGTCTCTGCGTCCAGATCACCTGCTTTGATACTTGTGACTGGGTAATGGGGTGTTATAATTCCACCGATAGCGTAGCTGAGAACTTCAGGGATATTCCAGAGATAGGAAAAGCGTCTCCAGGCTGGGTATATCCGGCAGGGATGGGGAGGAGGGCAGATGCAGGCTCGCAGCCTCCTTGCTTACAGACAGTGCTTGTTCTGAATTTAGCAAGACTCCTTTTCTCCCTGCCCGGAGCTCTTCCATGTAAACGTTAAGATGTTGAGACATGCATTATGTTTTACATTTTCTGTTAAGTTTTGCAGAAAATCATATGGCTAAGTAGTCCTTGTATTATAATGGGAAAAGGTGTGAGGCAAAACCTTCCAAAAATGAAACCCACTTGTCAGCTCAAATTTGACATGTTTCATTACATAGTAAAACCTGTCAGCTAAAATTTTAAAGATTTACACCTAAGTTGTGACTGAAAACAGGTACCTGTCCTTTCAAAACAGGTATCGTGTGAATATCCATGGAAATTTTGGGAAGCATGTGCTTGTGGAGCTAGCTAGTTTTCTTGCAAAGCGAATTTTGTAAGTTAAGTAACTTTCTGCTATTTAAGAAGTACCGAGATGTGGGAGCGTGAAGCCTAGGTGCTGTGCGTGTTCACAGAATCTGACGCTTACGTCTGACTCTGCCTATTCAGTCAGCTCACACTGTCTCAAGACCGTGGTGCCCTCGATTTAATGCAAGGCTTATTATTCAGTGACAAAATGTAATATCTTAACTATTTTCAATCATTAATAATTTACGAATAGCAAAGTATTTAATTCATATTTTTTTGTAATAGAAGATTTATATTTTTATTCTTTCAAAGGTGAAAATATTCCGAGTTTCTGAAATTTAATCACTAGGTTTGGATATTTTTTCTAGAAGGAAAAAAAAAAAAAGAGCATGGTCCGGAAGAAAATTATTTTTCTGTGTAGGAATACACATATTTTGTTTTCTTCCGTTTTAAATGGCTGTTATTACTTTTCTCTCCTTTGTACCCTGAATGAGAGATGGGGTAAGATAAGAGTGGGTAGTGTAGGGAAGAAAAAGGAAAGGGAGAAAAATGACAGAAGTAAAAGAAGCAAGAAGAAAGACAGGATAAGACGGGAAGCAACATGAGCCAGGGAAGAATGTGGCAGTTACAGAGAAAGGAGTTAAGAAAACAACCAAAGAGAAGCCTATCTAGGAGAGGTGCATTCGATCTGATGAGCCTGCAGTGGCAGGCTTCTAACTTAGAAAAGTGCGATCCTCGCAGCAGCTTGAAGATAGCACATCGCAGAACTTTCAGAACAACACGATTTTAAGAAACTGTGTGACTCAGAGGGTACTTCTGGCATTGAGTTTGTGAAAAGGAAGTTTTGCTTTTGTATTGCTCCTCGAATATAAGAGAAAATTCTATCTCTGCCAACATAGATAAAAAAGCCATCCAATTATTACAACGCCAGCTTTCTCTTTACAAATATCAAGTATAATTAAAGCAAAGAGCTAAATATTATAGAGGAAATAAAATGAAAAATGTTGGCTGTTGGAAATTGGCTTGGTATGGGCTTTGCAGAGGGGTGGTGTTTACTGAGTTGTACCAACTCTGCTTTACGTTTTTAGACAGCATTCAAGGCTGAGTTGTCGATCTGCTTGTTCTGCATTAGTAATCACCACGAAGAATGTATCATCTGTTCAAATATTTTTCCCACCTGGTAATTTTTTTTTATCAGCTTCTTCTACAACCAGGCATATTTTGGCTATGAATTGTTGTAGACTAAAATCTTCCCAACTTGTGTGTGTGTGTGTGTGTGTGTGTGTGTGTGTGTGTGTATGATTTCTGATAGTTCTGTTCATTATTTTTCAACATTTGCTTCAAAGACTGTGGTTAACTTGTATGATCTTTTATCCATGTTTCAGATAACTTAAATATTCCCATTCCTTCTTTAAGGCTTAACTAAATATTTTCTTATCTTACCCTTAAGCAAAATGTCGAATTATTGGCAGACAAAGCATTCCACTTTCTTGAGTAGAAGGCAGTATCATTTCAGTATTTTGTCTATTTAAAAAGTAATATGCATTCTTTGGCTTTCTGTAAACACTGAGCCCTCACCTGAAACTATACATCATTAGCTAACACAACAGAGAGTGGCTCAGCTCTATTATGCTTTTAGGTTGAGTGGTGCCTATGAATATTTTCTCTTCTATTGGGTGCTCCTGAATATTGCCTTTAAAAGTACAAGTCCCAGTCATAAAAGTGAAAAATATTTAAGCACTAAACATTGTGTAAGACTATATGTATGTTACCAAAATGAAGAGACCGTGGGAGATACACCTAAAGAAAAAGCAAACAGAAATATCTGAGAAGTGGTTATTCTACACATTTTAAAAGTCCACAGAAAAATAGAAAGAAAGAAATTTGACAGCCATTTAATGGTTATTCTTGGATGAAGGAACCCATGGGAGAGACAGAGTAAGTTAAGACACATATTTACAAAAAAGTAAGTGTAGTGTGGTGTGTACCTTGAACTGGATTTGATTTTTATGACTGTAATTTGGAAAACTAAATTATTTTAGAATAAAAAGTGAACTACTTATTTGTATTTACTAACAGAGATTTTAGGGTGAATCAGTGTTAACTCTAAGAGGATTTGGGCTGTAAATATATTATTACTGCTCTCAGCAAATCAACTTTGCATTATAACCAAAGAAAATGAAAAGCTAAGGTGCCTAATATTTCTAATTTTAGTAGGATCTCTCTTTGTGCTGAATCTGAAGAACATTCTACAATGCAATTTTCTTCTTGCAAGTTTTTGTTCCTATGTCCAGGCAGAGATCATCTTCGATATAGAGGTTTACACAGAAAAAGTCAACCTTTGCTTTTCTCTTTCAGAATTTTGCTTCAAACAACCCATTGTTTAGGGATTTCTGTCCTAGGAGATGTGAAAAACTTTGGATTTTCTTAATAGGTCAGACTTTAGATAAGTTCTGGCTCAGATGCTGCCCATAGCATCCCACCTCCCATTATCCCACAGATGGAGTTTCCTTTCCTGAGCAATGTGTTGCCAAGATGTGCTGGAGAAACTGAGGTCTCTTCCCAGGGAATTGAAACCGAGTTATCAGCAGTCCACTCTCTTATAATGGTTTAATGGGAAATGATGTATAAGGCCTACAATTACAAATCGACTCAGCTGATTTTTCCTAAACATACAGGCAAATGACATTTCTGAATATGAAGTTTTCCCATAATTTAATACGTGGTTAGTGAAGTTTTTTTGCTCTAACTCATCTTCCCATGTTTGGCTGGCTGTGAAGAGTGAGTGAACTTTAATCACACACTTTTGTCCACAGTGTCTTCGTAAAGAGGAAGCCACTTGCACACTGTTGGTCTTATGAATAAATGTAAGTGTCTGTCTCAGTGGCATTGTGATTAAACACAATGGATTAATCATAATGAATGCATTATTAAGATATTGTGAATTTCCTCTAATGTAGTTCTTATTTATAAGGCTATAGATTTTGCTTAATAAATGATTTCCCAAGTTTGTATGACAGTTTTGAAATTATACTGTGAATATTCTCATCTAAAACAAAAACCAGAGAATAGAGTCACATGGTCATAGATAAATGAATGGAGTCACTAAATGGATTTCCTCCATTTTCTTAGTTCAGCCTGAGACCCCAACATGAAGGACAGAATAAACGATGTGTACTATGCTGGAGTGCAAGGTACCACACCATTGCTTAGTCCATTGAAGGATTGAGAATGTGTACTGCCATCATTAGTCCACAACCGACTCTACGCTACACAAAATGTGCAGTGCCATCATTGGTCCACATCCGACTCTATGCTACACAAAATTTGATTAACAAGTGGGGAAACATTCTTAAATGCCGATTCATTTGGAAAGGATGAAAATAAAGAACTTTACAAATTAACAAAGAACACAGCATTGCTTACTTGGCAACTGGTGTAGATATGAAAATAATTCACCTTAAAGCTTGATGATTAATAAAAATGTTTCATCATCACTAACAGACATAAAGTGGATTAAAGCAAAGATGAGAAATGACTTTAAAATTTGAAGGATGGCAGGGATATGAGGAGAAGGTAACAACCCTGCTGGCGCTAGAGTCAAATGACTGGACCACATTGGACAGCACCGCAATAGTCACCTGCACATTCTGTGGGTCTCATGGAGGACATCACTGTTCTACCTCTGGGTATGCGTCCTGAGATGTGCTATTACCACCACTCCAGTGTGGTCACATTTTTGTTCAAATGTAAATTAAGTTATAACTAAACAAAACAAGTCAGTTCTTTAGTCACACTGACAGACTGGGGATGCTCAGGAAGCCCAGAACAGACCAATTCCTCTACTGCAGAAAGTTACACAAAAAGAGGTGAAAAGGGTGTTCATTTCAGCATGTTATAATGGAAATAATACAAATTATAACTAGTAAATGACATTCAGGGTAGAATGGAAATGTACATTGTGATATAGCCCTACTATGAATGATACACACATTTAAAATACACGAATCAGAAGTATATTTAATGGCAATAATACTAGAAAATGTATATATTGGTAAAAGGTAATTTTAATATATTATTAATTTATGTACATGAGTGTTTTGCTTTCATGTGTGCCTGGGCTTCATGTGTGTCTGGAGGCCAAGGAACTCAGAATAAAGCACCAAATTTTCTGGAACTATACTTACAAATGGTTATGGGGCATCATGATTGTTCTGGAAATTGAACATAGGTCCTCTGGAATAGTTCTTAACTGCATCTCTTCAGCCCTAAAAGGGAGCTTTCGGTGTTATCAACTGAGTTTGGGTTTCTATTGTTGTGATAATACATTATGACCAAAGCAACTTGGGGAGAAAAGTGTTTATCCTAGCTTGCAACTTTCAGGTCACAATTCACACTTCATCTCCAAGGGAAGTCAGGGCACAGCTTAGGGAAGGAACCTGGAGGCAGGAACTGAAACAGAGGTCATGGAAGAACACTGTTTACTGGCTTACTTCCATTGCTCGCTCTGCCTGTTTTCATGTAGCACATTGAATCACAAGTCCAGAGATAGAACCACTCAGTGGGCAGGGCCTTCCTTCATCAATCATTAAGCATCAACAAAGAAAATACAGCACAGGCTTGCCCACAAGCCACAGTAATCAGTGCATGTTCTCAGTTGTGATTCTCTCTTCTCAAATGACTCTAGCTTGTGTCAAGTTGCCATAAACCTAGCCAACATAGTTATATTTACTAGTAATTCACCTATTTAAACTAAAATTATCACACAACATTTATATGCTTTTGTGTTGTTCCCTTTCTCACTCCTTCTTTTTATGTCTTAGTTGCTTTTCTTTTGCTGTGAAGAGGCACCATGACCAAGGTAACTTTAAAGAAAAGCCTTCAACTTGAGACCTCCTTATAGTTTCAGAATGTTAGTTCATTTTCATCACGGTAGAAAACAGACAGACATGACATTGGAGCAGTGGCTAAAAGCTACTATGAAGGTGGAGGGGGGGGAGAGAGAGACAGAGACAGAGACAGAGAGAGGTATTAGAGGCTGGCATGGGCTTTTAAAACCTCAAAGCTCATCTTGAGTGATATACCTCATCCAACAAATCTATATGTCTTAATGCTTCCTAAAACAGTGCCACCAACTAGGGAAAAAGCATTCAAATACATGAGCCTATTGAGACCATTCTCAATCAAGCCACCAAAGTTTCTTTTTTATATTTGACGTTTAGACATTTAATTAAGAGATAATTATATCACCTCCCTCTTTTCTTTTCCTCTTCCTCGCTCTACCATCCAAGTCCCTTTCTTTCAATTCCTTCTTAGCACTTTCAATTGATAGCCTCTTTCCACCATGATTAATTTATGCATAATCTGTGTGTGTGTGTGTGTGTGTGTGTATGTGTGTGCATGTTCACAAGTATATGAATACAACTTGCTGGGTCTGTTTTGTGTCTGTTTATGTATAATATAGTTTTAGAGATGATTACTTTTTATTGAACAAATAGGAATTAGGAAGCTCATCCATGGGGAAAACTAACTCTCCATTTCTCCAAGTCATTATCACTTGTCTGTTTTCCTGTTGTACTAAAGTTTCTACAACTTATGGAATGGAGATATGGGGGAATGATGCTTGATAGCCTGTGTGGACTCATGCTTACCTAACTTTCTTATGTGATCCAGGACAAACTGCTTAAGGGATGGTGTCACCTGCACTATAGGCCCTTCTATAGTAATCAATAATCAAGACAATTCCTCCAGGCCAGTATAAGCTCAGCAATTCCTTCATAAAGACTCCATTCAAGATAACTCTAACTTATATCACACTGACAGTTTAAGCTAAGTAGGGCACACACCTACACACGTTTTTTCCATTGTCTGTGCAGTGATCAATAATATACATGTGGCATTTAACACATTTACATAATTTTTTCCAACTACAGGCTAATGCAAGAGTTCTGAGCAAATTTAATACAGGCCATGACAATAGTGTTCTGAAGATTAAATGTATTAAATGCATTTGGGGGCTGGAGAGATGTCTTAGAAATTAAGAATACATGTAGAGGACCCAAGCTGAGACCTAGTATCCTTGCCTGATAGCTCACACTTAAAACTTCCACTAAGTAGCTCCAGGGAGGTTCAATGACTCTGACTTTGTCAGGTCTGTGAGCACATGTACCCTGCAGCCCAACACTCAAACAGACACAGTTAAAAATAAAAACAAACTTTAAACACAGTTTTGATTTATGATATTTTCAACACAGAATAGATTTATTAAGACACAACTGATTTGTTAGTCAAGGAGAAACTGTGTAAGATGAGTTCTCAATTCTATAATTTCCTAAAGTGTTGAAATATATAGCATGGTGTTTTATTTGGACCAAGAATAATGTATATTCTTAATCCTTAAAATTTAGAAGTAACCAGCAGTTTGAGATGATTCAGAAAGTTTGTTAGTGTTGATTTTAAAAAACTGGACACACTACAGATGAAGAACTGTTGTTCTTTTGAGTTCATTGTTTTTCCTTATATAGCAAACCTATTCCTTAAGAAAATGTTAAATATCAGAAGATTAGGAATTTGTAGTCTAGTTTGTGATAAATGTGTACATTGTCTCCAAAAAGCTCTTTGAGAAATGCAAGTAATTTATTGACTATGTTTAGAATCAGTCACACTGAGTTTTATATTACATATTATTTGCTTTTATGCTGTGTGTCACTCATGATAAATGTATGACTCTTTGTTGCTAATAGGACTTTTATCTACAGTTTCTGATTTTGACTCTTCATATCATATATAAAAATGAGTTAAAGTGAATAAAAAGATAGAGTATAAATCTAGAAACCATCTAGAAAAACAGATAAGAAAATCATTTTGAACTTGCCATATAAAGTTTTCACAACATGCAAGATACTGCTGTGGGAAGAACTGATGACTTAGACTCAGTTATGTTCATAGCACCTTTATCCATAGTAGCCAGAAACTAAGAAACAACTTAGATATCCCTCAATCAAAGAACGAATAAAGAAAATGTGGTACATTTACACAGTGAGCTATTTCTCAGCTATTAAAAACAATGACACTATGAAATTTGCAGGCAGATGGATAAAACTAGAAAAAAAATGATTGTAAGTGAGGTAACCCAGACCCAGAAAGACAAACATGGTATTCATTTACTTGTAAGCAGAGATTAACTGTAAAGAATGCTACAATCCAGAAAATTTAAGTAACAAAGAAGGCTCAAGGTGGGATATGTGGATCTCCCTGGGAAGGGGAAATAGAACAGGTGGATTGGGGTGGGTGGGGACAGGAAGAAGAGGGATCTGGTGTGGGGAAAGATGGAGAAAGTACTGGGATTCATGGGGGCTGGAGGCAAGGTAGAAACCTAGTGCAGTGGAAACTCCCAGAAATATACAAGGGTGACCCTACCAAAGACTCCTAGAAACAGGGGAAATGAGCATGAGCTGGCCATATCTTGTACCTAGGCAATACTTCCAGTAGAAGGATTGGGACACCAACCTAGCCACAAAGCCTTTGACCTACAATTTTTCCTGTCTACAATATGTTCTGAAGTAAAGGTAGTATAGAAATTGTGGGAGTGGCTGTTTTTTCTTTTTCTTTTTTCTTAGATATTTCCTTTATTTACATTTCAAATGTTATCCCCTTTCCTGGTTTTCCCTCTGAAAAACCCCTATGCCATCCCCCTTCCTCCTGCTCACCAACGTACCCATTCCCACTTCCCTGTCCTGACATTTTCCTACACTGGGGCATCGAGCCTTCACAGGACTAAGGGCCATCTCCTCCCATTGATGTCCCACAAGATCATCCTCTGCTACATATGCGGCTGGAGCCGTGGGTCCCTCCATGTGTACTCTTTGGTTGGTGGTTTAGTCCTTCAGTGCTCTGGGGGTACTGGTTGGTTCATATTGTTGTTTCTCCTACGGAACTGAAAACCCCTTCAGCTTCTTCGGTCCTTTCTCTAAGTGGATATTAGCCCAGAAGCTCAGAACACCAAAGCTACAATTAATAGACCACATGAATCTCAAGAAAAAGGAAGACCAAAGTGTGGATACTTCTTAGAAGGGGGAACAAAATACCCATGGGACGAGATACAGAGACAAAGTGTGGAGCAGAGACTGAAGGAAAGGACATCTAGAGACTGCCCCATCTGGGGATCCATCCCATATACAGTTACCAAACCCAGACACTATTGTGAATGCCAAAAAAGGTACTCGCTGCCAGGAGCCTGATATAGCTGTCTCCTGAGAAGCTCTGCCACTGCCCGTGCCTGACAAATACAGAGGTAGATACTCTCAGACAACCATTTGACTGAGCACAGAGTCCCCAATGAAGGAGCTAGAGAAAGGATGGAGGAAGTGGCTAAATATTAACTGGTCCAACGTGAGGCCAGTGCCTTGAGACGGAGTCCACCCTTGACACTGCCTGGAGGGCTAACACCTAGAGACTGGATAGCCCAGAGACCTAAGATAGAACCAAACATACCTTGAACAAATAAAGAAAGAAATGATTGCCACTGATATTCTGCTCTACCCATAGATAGGAGCTTGGCATAATTGCTGTCAAAGAGACTCCATCCAGGAACTGATAGAAACAGATGCAGAGACCCACAGCCAAACATTAAACAGAACTCAGTGAATTCTACAGAAGAAATGGAGGAAGGACTATATGAGGTAGTGAGGTCAGGAATATTCAAGAAAACCTACAGAATCGACAAACCCGGACTCATAGGGGCTCATTGAGGTTGAACCAACAATCAGGGAACGTACATGGGTCTAACTAGGCTCTGCGTATGTGTTACATTGTGTAGCTTAGTAGTTTTGTGGGACTCCTCGTAGAAGGAGAGGGAGCTGTTTATGACACTTTAGCCTGCCTTTGGGTCCCTATCCTCCTACTGGGTTGCCTTGCCCAGTCAGGGGAGATGCCTAGTAGTCTTGTGACTTGATATGCTTTGTTTGGTTGCAATCCCTGGGACTTCTACCCTTTACAGAAGGGAACCAGAGGAGAAGTAGATGGGGGAGGGGAACTTGGTGTAGTGGCTATTCCTGGTTGTCAACTTGACTACGTCTGAAATGAATTACAATCCAGAATTAGAAGGCTCACCTGTGCCCCTAATCTGGAGGCTGAGAGATACAAGTTTCTGACCTGAATCTTGGCATGGAGACCTTGAGGAATAGTGGCTACGAATCCCATAGGATTAACATAGAAAGCTCTATGAGTTCAAGGTCATCCGGGTTAAAGGTGTGGTGGCACACACCTTTAACCTGGGCCACACTTTTTGCTGGAGACCTATATAAGGACATTGGAAGAAGGAAGGCTCTCTCTGCTTCGCCTGCTTGCCTTGTGGGACTGAGCAATTGCTGGATCCTTGGACTTCCATTCACAGCTGCTGCCGTGACTGTGGTTGGGAGTTGATTGTTGGGAGTTGGACTACAAACTGTAAGTCATCAATAAATCCCTTTACTACATAGAGACTAGCATAAGTTCTGTGACTCTAGAGAACCCTAACTAAGACACTTGGAAAAGAAGAGGGAGGGGAAACTGTCTTTGGGATGTAATATATGTGAAAATAAATTATTAATAATACAAAGAAGAAGCTACAATTCACAGAAGTCACCAGAGAGATATTGAAAAGAAGAGGAGGAGGAAATGTTTGTAGTTTTTGATAGAGGAATTGCATCAAGATCTCCTTAGAAATCAAAAAGAAAACAACCTAGCTAAAAAATGAACAAATGTTAAAACTCAGGTTTTCTAAAGGAGATAATGTTTTTTAAAAAAATATACAAAATATATTTACTATCATTAGTTGTCAAATAAATCCAAAATGAGATGGAAACCTTAAAAACTGCTGGCCTGAGTCAGGGAGAATATAGAATAAAAAATGTTCTCTTGTATATCTGGTACATGTTTGAAGCTAAAGAGCAAATTTGGGTGAACTGTAAGGACTTAAGTGATTTTGTATTTTTGTGTCCTCACAAAGGTTTCACACAAATATCCATAGTAACTATATTGACCATAAATATGAACTAGATTTAATTTAAATATGGATTACCACAACAGCTACTAAATACAATGAATAAATATTTATTCAATAAATAGGACCAAGCACTGTCATTTTTCTCTTGACTCACTTTTTATTATTTTGCCATTATAACTATTTTCCAATCCTGATTAATTCAAATAAATATTGTTTGATTACTGGAGACTGGAGACCAGGCTGGCCTCAAACTCACAGAGATCCACCTATGTTTGTCAAACCAAGTGCTAGGCTTAAAGGCATGTGCTTTTCTTAAAGTCAGGCTTTTTCTACTTTTAAAAATTCGAGTATAGAAATCTCAGTCTCTTTGATTGCTTTAAAGTGTCTCTAAAATGTATTCATGCTGAATGGTGAATGTACGTCTAGTACTGCATTATTCTCAGTCTGCCCTTAAATTTCTCTTCAAACCTGACAACAAAAACGGAGAAAAGGGATGACAGGGAAGGTCCCCGGCCTGTATTCGTCTTCCATAGAAAACAGAAACCAAATCATTGTTTTGGGGTTTTACAACTTCTAACAAAGATACATAATCAGTTTTGTAATATTGTTACCTCATCATGTTGAACCTAAGTCAAAAAATAACTTCTAATTCTTGATTATAGCTTCTCAAAATATACAATATAATTATTGCTGTGAGAGATTATTATTTTAAGTCCTTGTTTTATACTAATTCACCCTCTTTTTGTTTTAGTTTGTTTGGAGTTCTAGAACATTTTTTAGAACAGAAGTGTAATTTGGGGGGCAAAGTCATAGAGGGTACATGTTTTGAACCACTATTAATAAACATGATCATATTTTGAGCATATTACATTTTGTTTTCAAACTTCAACATCTTTACAAGCCTTGTTCCTTGAAGTGTGAATGTTTGGGGGGGTTATTTTGTTTGTTTTATCTAGTTCTCCTCCACCCCACACAATTCTGCTGCATTGGAGTGTAGACAGCCCTTCTTACTTTTACACACACGTCTATACATTATTTACCTCCTGGCTCTGCTCAGATCCTTTCTTTGCAAAAATAGTTATATGAAATAGGGAGTACTTCTGTCCTGAGACACAAAACATACATAAAATACCTGTACAAAATGAGTAAATTGATCAAATTAAACCACCTCATTTCACTTCAGAGTTAAAGACTACTTGTAATGTGAGGGAGTAGATAATGGAGTTGAAACAAAGAATGTCAACAACAGGAAAGATACATATTCGCTCTCCCTCCCTCCCTCCCTCCCTCCCTCCCTCC
>JADRCD010104243.1:0-14428 GCA_019843815.1 Montemys delectorum | reverse complement strand
ATAGCATTTCATCATCAGGAGAGTTTTTGTGAGGCAATAATTCAGTGATAAATAAAAATTTTGTCTTTCAGTTGATTCTTAGAGGAGAATGATTAGAGATATTTTAGCAGAGCAAAGCTTCGACTCCGAAGAATGAGAGTTTGCTACGGAAGACTTCAGGATGATATTGAAACAGAGGCCAGGAAAGGCTTGGAAAATCCACAAATTATGTGTATGCTCAGAAAAAAAAAAAGGTCAAGTAAGGCAACATGATATGTAAGCTCATATTTATTCCACTTCTGATGTTAGCATTTATTTATCTCATAAAGATAAATAAAATCTTTTTATTTATCAGCCCTTGTTCAATTTGAACACTTCCTCCTTTCCTTTACCACCAATGTTCACCACACTCACACCTCAAGTTTCACCAAGATACTAATATGCTATGAAAGCTGTTAGCACCAAAATGGAGTCATGTCTATCTATCCAGTCCAAGAATGAATGAAGCAGATGAGGTTATTAAACTACAATTCTGAAGTTTGAGAGCCTGACAGTGAATATCAAAGGAGACCACTAGAAATTCTCAGATGGAAGCCACCACAGCTTTATGCAGAAATTATTCTGCAGCCTTCTCAGCCAAATTGTAGACTGCCATCACCCTGCTAGTAATATTTTGGTGCAAAGATTATTGTCTCTAAGAATCTTATTTAATTTTAGCCTTAAAAATATCCATATGTCTCAACTTCCTTGAATATGCTTACTGCTTACCACTGCACATTCTATTCCTAAAGAAACTTATTCATTAGAGATTCTTCCCCTGAAAGTTATTTAGGTTGATAGCAATCTGTACATGTATGCTTTAGACAGTGCAAAGCCAAAAGAATACCCTGTAGATATAATTTTCTCAGGACACAGTTCTCATTCAAAATTCCAAGCAATTCAGGACTCTGGACTCTACTAGCTTGGCTATACAATTCTCAGGTTGCATGAGATATGGATTATTGGTATGTCAAGTCATATAATTTTCTTTTATTTACACAAAAACAAAACAGAAACTTTAATCATTATACCTGCTTCTAATGTTTTCTTATTTTAAATTCCAGTTATCCTCTTCATTGATCATTATCTGTATTGGATTCATTGACCTCAAATTTGTTAAGAAATAAATTTTCATATATTTGAATTTTGCCAAAAGCAAGTACAAACTTTAAGAAATACAACAAAATTATATTTGAACTTAGGTTGGAGGAATTAGATATTGGAGAAATTAGGTCTAGGATGAATGAACCACAGGCCAGATTTAAATCTTCATTTAAACTAATTATCATAAGATCAGAAAAGTAATTATTATAACTATTATTATAACTATTTACTACTCCATGGTATTTATTGATGATGCTATATTATACAAACATTCACAGACGGAAAATACTCTCAGATAGATTGCTATGTTATATTTCTCAGTTATATTGCTATGTTTTACTTTTATGTTATAAAGCACACATGGGGTGCACAGTTAGAAAGATGCATCTTAAAGAATGGGTAGAGAAGAGAAAAGAATAAGAATTTTCCAAAAATGATATGTTTTTATAGTAAATATTTTATCCACAATATAGCCAATGACCTAAATCACCTAATTTCAAAGTGCTTATTGGGTGTTGTAATATCACTCTGTTTTGATTAATGATTGTCACTATTTCAAACAACTACAACATAAGCTAAACTTATCTTTACTACATTCAATAACCTGTTGAAAGATCTCTTTATATTCTCTCAAAGTTTTTCTTTTTCAATATCAGCTGCTCAGTAATTTATTCACCATCTAATTTATTTTGCCTAAATAAAGTCATTTGACAGCAAAATATTGGAAGACCAAATATCTGCAGCTCTCAAGAGTATATACCCACAGATAGAAGATGTCCCAATTCAGATGTAAGGAACCATTGGATTGCTAATGTTATCTCATCCCTGTAAAACTCATGGAGCTGTTTCAGGGATCAATTAGTGACTTCCTTAGTAAATAAATATGATCAAGTTGAGTTTAATGTCCAACTTAATAGCTATACTACTTCTAACACAAATCTTAACTCGTATATTTTGGTAAATATACTACGTAGAGTATTATAAAACACATAACCTGCCATATTCACCCGCCTATAAATCTTCCTTTCCCCTGTAAGTAATCACAATTTGATGACTTCAATATAAGGGTTTGTTTAATGGAGGTCAAGAACATGATCTACCATATGAAGTAAACAGCACCATTGTCTCTTTCCAGAATATATGGAAAGGAAAAGAAAGGATGGGAAGAGGGAAATCAACAGAGAGAGAGAGAGAGAGCAAGCAAACTGGATTACTATAAAGAATAAAGAACAAAAACTTGATAGTATTTCCAGTTAACTACCCAAGCACAAGGCTAATTAAGTTGAGCATTTCACTTCAGATTAAACAGATATTGTCCCACTTCATTTTTATTTACCAATATTCATATATATTTAGTCCAGCATTGTCTGCTACTTTGACTTAAGTCAGGTGGTTAGAACTTCAAAGTTGTCATCAAAAAATATGAAGGTACATTTAATTCCCACTTCAAGATGATAAGACCTGGACATTGTCTGAACATTGCTTAACATGTAACTCTTAGTCCTTTTCTTGCACATATTGATTTAAGGTGATCATACCTAAGGATCATTCATTTCCTCTGTTAAAATGATAAACATTGCTTCTGAGCAGTTGAAATGGATGTCTTGTTGTTGCTTCCTTTTGAAAACATTTTCATTAGGAATACCTATAAAATTACTAGCACTTTCTTTTCATATATTAAAATCTATATATACGAAGGTGTAAACTTATATGGATATCAATTTTATAGGTACTTTAGTCTCTTGTTTGTAAAATCAACTAGTCATATTGATGTTTTTATTATTCCCAAATGTATATTTGCTTTGATTTTCTTATAGAGATCAAAGCAACCACTGGTTTCATACTGTTCTCCACTCTCTTTGAATTTCAGCTTTTTCTTCTAAGAATAGCATCTCAGAGGTGTAAGAACAGTGGTGGGGGGATGGGGGGGTTGGTAAAGTGTCTTAAAAGCATGAAGACCTGAGTTAAGATCCCCAGCAACCTTTCATGTACAAAGCTGATTGTGCATATGGGTCTGTGTCCCAGTTAACTTGACCTGTGAACTTGACATAACCTAGAGTTACCTCAGAAGAGAGTCTCAACTAAGGGATTTTTCAGCTCAAATTGGTCCATGAGTATGTCTGTGGGAGACTGTCTTTATTGCTGTTTGAAATAAGAAGTCAGACTGCTGTATATAGCATGACCCTCTGCTCTTGTGAACTGTATAAGAAAGCTAGCTAAGCACAAGCCTGTGAGTGAACCACCAACAGCAGTATTCTGGTTTCTGCTTTAAGTTCCTGATGGAGTCCCTGCTCTCACTTCTATTATTGATACATCTGTAGGTCAAAAAACCTTCTTTCTCTACTAAGGAGCTTTTGTTTAGAATGCATCATCACATCACCAGAAAGGAAACCTGAACAGACTATAACCCTAGTACTGTTGGGGGTTGGGGGATCCCAAGGACTCTCTTATCAACCAGTATAGCCAATCTGAGTAAGAAGCCTTCTCTCTAAAAATAAGAGGAAGACATCTTAGTGTTGACCTTTGGCCAAGACATCATACTCATGGATGGAGATACCTGCGTGCATCACACATACACACATACACACACAATCACAATTGTGAGGTTTTAGGTACTGATTAGTTTACAAACACATTTTTTAAAACAATAGGTTGAATAAATTATATACATATATGTCAATATTATACAAACATTGTAAGGTATCATAAGGTATAATTGGCTTGTAAAATACTTCCTCATTTCAAGCAAACTTTCCTTGGTACACTGAAGAAGGCTCATTGTAATTACATCCATGATAACAAGTATAACAATAACTTGTATAGCAATAACACCCTTAAAGTTTAATGTTCCCCTTGCAAAACTTACTCCACTCATGTGAAATCCCAAGCAATGTTGAAGACTCCACCTGCTTAGGACTCAAAAAAAGTTTAACTTTTTGCCCACTCTACACCTTCAGCAAGGTTGTAATCTCTGTAAATTAAAAGTCCTGAGAGATCCTAGGCAAATTAACTTATTCTACAGCAAATACACATACTGTTGGGTATTTACAATGTACAATTATCAGGGCTTTATGTTCCTGATATAACTGAGATTTAATAAAGTCAGGAAAAACACATGGAGTAAGCTTCTGAATGCGAATTGAAGCTGAAGATGCATATGTAAACAAGGGCCTGCAAATGTAGATGCCGGCAATTACACTCACCCAGGAAAAGGTTAAGTTGAGAACTTACATGTGCGCACACTGTCAATGTAAAAGAAATGTCCAGTATCATGTTAAACTCAGCACGGGCTTTTTTCTTTGCATAGAGGTTTAGAAGAATGCAAAATAAAAAACTCTGAAGTACTTACAACTGATCGGAGGTTATTTTCTTTCACCAGCTTCAAGGATGATTGATAGCAATTTGCAAGGTCTTCCTTGTGGGAACCATTAATGTGGCCTCTGGCTATTGGCCCTACAGTATGGATGACATCTGCAAAGGCAAAGGAAAGAAGAATTGGGTGAGTGAACACTATTTGCTTTTCACACAACTGGCACATTATTTATTTTAGATATTAGTGTAGGGCCTGGATATAGGCAAGCTAAGAAATACAGATGATGTAAATGCTGCATTGTAAAAGATTCCGGGGACCATAGCCTCTCAAAGTAGGCTACCTTCCCAAGAATGTGAGACACTAGAGAAAAGAATTTCACTATCATGAAATTATTACGCTGGTATTGGTTAGGTCCAAGTGTGACAGATTATCATATAAGTTGTGCATAACTGGCAACCTAGAAGAAGACAAATCCTTGGTGGGACAAAAAGCAAGAAATAATTGTCTGCAAAATGAGTATCTGCATCGACAGGGGAAGGAAGACCAATTCTACATTCAACTTTCCTTGTAAATAAGACATTGTATGATATAAACGGGTTCTTGAAAACCTCACCAAGAGAGTCTTATCGCAATCCCAATTCTAAAATGACAAAGTCTAAACTGCTACTAACAATTTTTAGTAGTTCAGTCTTCACAAACATGAACGGTGCTAGGAATAATAGTATGTACACATATTAACTGATGGTTTGTTCCTTATTTTTAATATACAAAACTCTCTCAGAGTAATCTGTGCTTTTCAACCTCCATACAGATTTAAAAACACAAAATTTAACTGTTTTTACTTATGCACATAAATCAGAAACACTCTGTTATTTTCCCCCCATTTTTACACACACATAAACTGTTTGGTGAAGTGCTGGGGCTGGACCCAAAGCCTTCTTGTGCATGCTAGGCACAATGCTACCTCTTGATTTACAGCTCCAGTTCCCACATTTGTAAGTTTTCAAATTCAGGAGTATTACAGAGTAAGATTATCCTCATTTCAAAGTCAAAACAAGATTAGAAGTAATGAAATTTTGATTCAAATTAGTTGAAATACTTTGTAACATTTGCTTCCTAGTTTTATATGTTAATTGAACAATTATGACATGTCACTGATGTAAGTTATAAGAACCAATCAAGTTTGATCAAAGGGATATACTTTGGTCTGTATTAGCAGACTATTATAATGAAATAAAATTATTTATTTTGGCTAATCAGTACCATTTAGTTTTAACAAGGATAAGAATAAGAGCTCTTTGTAAAAACAAGAATACGGCACAATTAGAATTGTATGTAAAATTTGAACTGAGACTCATAAATTACTATGATGGGGGAAAAAGCTTTGCTGGTTCCCTGCTAAATACTGAGACTATTATATGATATTTGAGAAAGGCACTCCAAGCATGGGTTTCAACGATTAATTCTAAAACAATATTTAAACTCTTGCCAGACAGTATTAAAGATGATGTCATATGATCAAAGTAGGCAGAAAATCTACAGCACTGAATGCCTACAGATGTTATTTCACAGGTGGGCCTGGTTCTCATTGTAGTGGTAACTGTCTCAGCATAGAAATGGAGAATAAAATAAGATGAGGTTGTACACAAAGTACATAATGATATCATTATTTTTCAATAAAATAACACAAACTACATGTATTCAGAAAATAGGAGCTTTGTACCCTAGGTAATAAACTTTCATATAAATATACTATGTTAGCTGCTATTTTTTAATAGATGTTAGACTACAGGGGAGCAGGACCCTGCTTTATTTTATTCCTGTGGTTACTTACTTGAACCCAGTTATGCTATTCCAAATCATTGAATGTATACCAGAGTGAAACTGTTGGAGACGAGCCACACTAAGTTTTATAAGACAGTATCCCAGTGGGTCCAGTTGTGGTCATGTATGAGCTAAAATTAAGACTCTATGGGATAAAATTAAGATACACCAGTTACTTTAGTGTAGGTCATCTCTGGGTACTTAGTGTCCTCTGATAAGTCATGGCTTTCTGTTATAGAATGTTATTCCCCAAATACATTTAACTGTTGGAACTTGTGTTTTGCATGGTGCTTCTTAGAAGACCATGATATCCTGATTAATCTTTTGGGAAAGTAGTGGGGCCATTTTGGCACTCTTGTTCTTAGGGAACAAGTTGAAGCTGGGTTTCTCCATTATCCCTTAGGTAAAGGAACATGGTCACTCTCTCTCTGCTTTGTAAATAGAGTAGATTTAAAAAAAATGCTTCTTATGTGAGGCTATGAAAGATGAGCCTACTTGATTCAAAGGAACAAATGTCTTAAAGGCACTGTGGGATGAACCATGGTGGGAGGAGCCTGTGAGGGGAGGAGCCTGCAAGAAGTAGTAGTGGTAACAAAATAAAAGCCCTTCAGCCATCTATGGCTACATAACTTAAATGAGGTTTTGAAATGTGATCCCATATTTTTCTGTAGCTTTCCATTTCATTTACAAGTCTGAGAACAAACAACCTATAAATGAGCTTCTCCAATATCAAAATATCGATCTCTCTATTTTATGCTCTCTATTAAATTTACAGCGTCCAAATCAAGTGTTATTATTGACCAACACAATGACCTCTCAGATTCACAAAGCTGGAGGTGAATCAATATAATACTTTAAGAGAATTTTCTTTTATTATCTTAATTGTTGATTTTACTTATTAGTAACTTCTCTACATAGAGTTTCATTTTCCCTGATATAAATTACAGTCAGGTGGACTGCATCTAACTTCAGTTACACCTCTATGTAATCAGGTGCCCAGAATAAGCCATCACTTTTATGGGTCTCTCACTTGGTTTCAATTTTTTTTTTGTAAAACAAATTAGTTGTCTCTTTGATGTCATTTCTTCAGTGTTGTACAACATCATTAATACTTAACATTATAACAGTACTTGAACATGGTTAGAAGGCTCAAAGGTTTTTATCACAAGTATTATTTCAAATACCCCAAATATCAGAAGCTAGCCTTTAACAATACCAATTTTAAGATCCTTTGGTTAAACATATAAGAAATAAAAATTAAAAAATGAGTTCCTATAACATCAATGATCCTTTGTATTAGTTTGTATTTTTCAAACTGAATAGCATCTTCTCAAGGTACAGGTACATGTACATGCAAATATCTATGAGCCATGCTTTATCTTAAGCCTGCATTCTAAATATCTGGAAACAGATAATAAAATTAGAATTTCTAAATCCATTGCCACATGACTGACAAGACTAACAAAATGATGCATAGTCTGTTCCCAGACACAGCTCCAGCATCTAAGGTACCTCCTTCACCGTGCAAGAGAGAATAGTTGCCTTTAAATCCTGACATCTGACTGTCACTCAGAAGACCCAATGCTGTTGCTAAGTGCTATGTGAACTTGTGATATACATATATATACATATATATATATATATATATATATGTATATACACACACACACATTTTTTTTTCCAGAATACACCCACTTTCTGTAAGGAGCACCCTGATCTTATTTTTCACTATGTCCTAATATTGCTATTATAATACAAATCCATCCATTCACTTCCCAAAGCCCATAATATGGCACTGAGTCTTCTCCACACAAAATAGGTGGTAGTGATAGTGATGGGATTTCATCTTCAAAGTACAATGATGGAGTTTAGTAATAATCTGTAAATGTCAGGCATATGTCCTTATCTGTGGGCTTATCAGGAATGGAAGTATAGATCTTGACTAATCCACTTCATTTTTTGTTCAGATAAATGACCATGAATCATGGCTCAAGTTTAACAAGTATGTCTATAAAGTGAGGTACAATTGGCACTGTCCACAGACAGGCTGATTTAAGCACAACTGTCAAAAGTATAATTGTACAGTCATTTAGACCTACATAGTAGTATAATTGTAGGACTGTTTCCTGAAGATAATATACTTTCTCATATGTACATGACTACTTACACATGTCCTTTATGACAATATTGTATGAAGTAGTCAAAGCAGGAAAACAGCATAGAAAACATCAGTAGAGACTAGTTCAATAATAGTACATTTTTGCATTATGTTTCTATAAGTAAGAAAATGAATAGATGTGAAAAGTTATTCAAGATGCATGTCAAACAGCAATAGCAAAGAGGATGAATGAAATTGCTAAGCATGCTACTATTAATTCAATACATGTTCAAAGACATAGAAGAGAATGTGTGCTTGGAAACATCTTGGCATCGCTCAAAAGATAACAAGCAATTAATGAGAGAGATTATGGAAATTAAATCTATGAAGATGACTATGAACAGTAAACATTTTACTATACTTACTCTACTTTTTCTACTATTTAAAAAAGTGTGGTTTTGGGTGTTCTGTCTATATGGATGGTTTCACTGCATGAATATCTAATGCCCATGGAGGTCAAAGAAGGCATCAAATGACTGGGGACTATATTTACAGATAGTTTCTAGCTGCCATGTGGTTACTGAGAATTGAACACTGGTCCTGTTGAAGAGCTAAAACTGCTCTTACCTTCTGAGCCATCTCTCCAGTTCCACTTATCTGTCTATAGTACTCAACTTATATAACTGAGGAATAATCTACTTGAAAATTAGTTTATTTCTTGACCCTGTTTACCCTATCTATGCAACAATTACTAGTTCACATTTCAAAGTTAAGCTTTTTATTATAAGTAAGAAAAGGTTCTTAAGGAAAAAATACCAAGAAATTTAAAACAGTGAATCTATCAGGTATATCTTGATTTTACTTTGTTATAATCAATTATTTCTCTTTATGAAAATATTGTTTTCAGATACGCATAGGTTATAGGTAACACATAAATGAGCAGGTTTCTGCTCAATGTTTTGGGAAATAGAAAAACTTACTATTTTCATTTCAGCATTAAACTCACTTTTAAGCACCATCATTTAAGACAGTAAAACTATATGTTTGAATTATCATGTTCTTTCTATTACTATAAAATGAGTATTTCCTCATATGTGATTACTCTCTACCTTCAAAGTTTTAATATAGCTAAAATAAGAAAATCCTCCATAATCAAAAATATATTTTTCAGAATTGTCTCATAGCCAAAGAATTTGAAAAAAATTGTGAAGAACTGTTGGAGATAAAAAGATAAAAATGTTGCAGAAAACAGTTGGTCTTCTTTGTTTAAGGACCCAAGTTGCAGTCTGCAGTCATTGATCAACTGGAGATATATATGATCAAAAGACAAGATTACTATCGATAAATGCTTCCAAAGTCATTCCATATTGATGGAATGATTCGTATTTGTATATGTGCCATGTGCTTAGCATGAATCTTGTCACCTCACCCTTTAATTTGTATACAATCAATGCCTGGTTATGTTATACAGCTACAGTTATGTAAGAAGTTACTTCAAAATATGGTGGTTTAATGTAACAACCATTATTATTTCAGATCTTTATTATTTCAGATCTTTTTTGCAGGTCAGAAATTCTTAAAGGGAACAGCCAGAGGCATGGCTTAGAGTCTAGAATACAGCTCAAGTCAGCATTTCCTCTTAGAGTAGTGGCAGACTATAATGACCAAAGGTTAGAAGGCTGTCATTTACTCCAATGACTTCCTTAATTCTCTGTATGTGAAACATGTTCTCTGTATGGATGTTTGGCTTTTCTCACAGCATGGCAACCATGCAGCACTTTACAAATACAACAGCTCAGCTTTCTAAAAACAAGAGCATGCACAATGGTGACTTTTATAACAGCTGTAGAAGGCACATTGCACCGCTAACTTTATTCTGTTGGTTGCAACTGCCATGGCATTGAAGAGGGAGCAGCACATTTTTTTTTTCATATTGAGTGATACAGACCCCCTTTTTTTTTTGATGGGACCAATAGTAAAGCATTTGTTTACATTATTTAAAAGCCACATTGCAGTTTCTCAGACCTAACTTTGTGAGCTGAGTTTTTGAAACACATATGTATCAATTACAGCCTGTGGTATAAGACAAATATGATCCCATAAAAATGATAT
Source organism: Montemys delectorum (assembly GCA_019843815.1). NCBI lineage: Eukaryota > Metazoa > Chordata > Mammalia > Rodentia > Muridae > Montemys > Montemys delectorum. The sequence continues at coordinate 3,959 of JADRCD010104243.1, read as the reverse complement.
GATTAATTCTATCCCCAGCATAGAGGTCTCAGGCCAATAATCTTAAGAAGTCAATTGCTGATTCAATAAAAGTCAGAGCCAGACAAGACAGGAATCTGAGACAGGTATATTCATTCACTGTAAACAAAATCTAGTTTGGAGACTGGTGTGACAAAGGTAGTTCCTAAATTCAAATGTCTGGCTCAGTGTGGTTTTGTTGACTCCTTTGTATTAGAATCTGGCAAGATTCTGTGGACACAGGAAAGGTCGGGTGGGGAGGTTTTAGACTCAGCATCCTAATTCTCTAGGAGCTGTCATATGATCCTACCTCCCCAGAGTGTCTGCCTCCACATTCACAGAAGGAAACGCAGCCTTTGAGCACTGCTCTCATTTCACCGAAGAAAGCCAGGAGTACAAAAAATGTAATTTGTACATTTAATCAACATTTCAAATGCAGCCCCTTGAAAAGGTGTGGGAAATGAGGGGGCAGGCCCTTTTGTGTCTCATCAGACTCGAGTGTGGCAAGACAAATGGAACCTTTTCTGTTCATCTCTTTCTGAAATCAATCAGCTGATAATTCAGCTTTTGTTTTGAAGCCCTGTGCTTCCCCATCCCCATTTATCCTGGGAAATTAGTCTGAACTACAGAGAAAAGGAGAATAGCATAGAAGGTGGCCTTTAAGGGAGTACACAGATGAGCCCCTCATCAGTTCCAAAAAGTATAAATTGAAAAATGTGTGAGTAGAATACCTAATAAATACCAAAAGCAGTGGAGCTATTTACATAGATTCAATCAGACTTATGCTTGGCAAAACAGACATAGCTAAAACATTCTGTGGGAAAAATATTAGCATAATGAATTTTAAAACAAATGTGAGAGTGCAGATAGGTTGGTCTCATCACTTTCCATTTCAGGAGTGACTGTGCTACATTCATACTGTTAATGAACAGTCAGACTGAGTATAGAATCAATTACATGTTGCTTTCATTCACTCCACTCTTGTATTCATAAGTATAATCGGTCCATCTAACAGTCTGCATAATGATACCATGCCCTGTCAATCATATTCAAATCGCATGAATTTTAAGGAGAAAACCAGCACATGGAATTAAATTGATTTTCTTTTCTAGAGATACAACCAGAAAACCAAACACTAAAGGTACTATTTGTAAATCTTATTGACCAATTTATATGATAAGTGACATCAATCTATGACCTGAAAGCGAATGCTTTGAGTTCAGTTAACAGAAAATTGAATTACCACCTGATGGCTTTACAAAATAAATGCTGCTTTTTTCTTCCCGTATAGGGTACTGCTTTCATAGATGTGTTTTCAAACTTCTTTTTTTTTCTCATTGTATTTCTAGAAACAATCAATTGTCCATAAAATGTTCCTTTCAAAGGTGCAGAAGTCTTCAGTAACAACATAAGTCAGCTCTTACATTGCACCAGCTCTCATTGTTGGGATAATTCTTGTACATTTCTTGAGTTGCATGATCAGTTTCTACATCCATGGAGACTATAGTTATCCATCTTCTTGAATGAGTTGAGAATTAACTAATACTTACATTACTGTATAATATGGTCTGCTTTGGCCCTGTGAGTTGGATTTTCCTTTTCTCTTAAAAGTGGCTTTTGGCTTGGTCACTTATCCTCCACAGTGCTGTAACTGCCTATGTCTAAGATTGACCAATTAGATGATAACCAATGTTTGCATTTTCATCTGATGATCACATTCAGATATCTCATGTATTTACGAGCTTCTGAAAGTCAACTGGTGGGTAGATTTCATTTTTATATGAGATTGTATTAACACTTATGTTTGGGATATCCTATGCTATAGACACGTTTCACACTTCATTGATTTCAGAGCTATGACATTTCAAGCTCAGGGGATAGAATATTATTAAGTCATTTTTTTCCCAAATGTTTTCTATATTTTAAAAAATGTAAGAGACAAAGCTCATCTTTAATTTTGTATTAGCTCCCTTCTATTACCAAAAATGTATTTAAGACTGTCCTTTTTCAAAAACAACAAAATCTGACATTGCAAATGTGACTGTGTCCTGTTTCAAATTGAGCTCTTTACTCATAGTCATTAAAAATCATACTGATTGTGATATAGGCAGAGTGAAATCCTATAGTCAATGACTTGCTATCTTAGAAATTCCACAGGGTTCTGGAGGCATCTAGATTATAATAGTGTTATTTCCAATAGAGATAGGTCATGGAGGGAGTGTGGGAAGCTGAACTCTCCACAAAATCCCAACACTTAACATCAATTTACAACCAACTCAAAGAGAACATATTCTTGAAGGAAGTGAGTCAAAGACATGGCATTTCTATTGCTTCCACAGTAAGGGGAGGGGGCAAAAGAGCCTAGACAGACAATATGACTTTTTCAAAGAAGACGATAATAAGGCCTTTGTTTTGCTTTAAGAAATGACAGCAACTTTGCCTTTAAAGAGACATGCAGACACAGCACTGTATTACGATTCAAGGAGAAGACAAGATTTAGAAATCCTATGTGGCAGGCACAAATGAAGGAATATAAGGCTCCCCTGGAAGGGAAATCCTGAAAACAGTGACTAGGAGAGAATTAACATGTTTTGAGGGGTACACTGAGGTCCTCGGTGTGCACCTGCCCTCAGTCACCACCACAGGCCCAGATAAGAATGATGTGATCATTCACTGACCCATGGACTCTGTCTCTTATTCACAAGGACATATTAACAATGGCACTTTATTAGGTGCTGCTGTTTGGGGACTAGTAGCCACATCTAGCTTGGAACCTGGTCTCTTGCCTAGGCTGCTTTTGCAGTTATAAGAACTCTCTTGCTGAGGCCTCAGGAATTGCGGGGGAGTTGCAGGACTGCAGGGATAGGATCCTCTAAGCTTCCAAGTGACAGAGCAGGATCAGCGACCATCTCTGCCCCCTTCCTGCTAGCGGAGGGCCTGCGTCCTGGGCAGGCTTCAGCCCAAGGATTCAGGAGAGATTCACCATTTTCTCTCTGGTGCCTTTCTAAGATGGGACCAGCTGGGAGGCACAGGACTCAGGAGTTGAAGGGGAGTTGCAGGGCAGCAAGGAAAGGTCAAGCTCTAAGACACCAAGAACTTCTAACACCAGAGATCAAGAGATGGCAAAAGGCAAACGCAAGAATCCTACCAACAGAAACCAAGACTGCTTGGCTTCACCAGAACCTAGTACTCCCACCTCAGCAAGTCCTGGATATCCCAAAACAACAGAAAAGCAAGATTTGGATCTAAAGAAACATCTCACAATGCTGATAGAGGAACTTAAGAAGGACATGAATAACTCCCTTAAAGAAATACAGGAGAAAACAGATAAAGAGATACAAGCCCTTAAAGAGGAAACAAAAAAATCCCATAAAGAATTACAGGAGATAACAAGTAAACAAGTAGAAGCCTTTAAAGAGCAAACCCAAAAATCCCTTAAGGAATTGCAGGAAAACACAAACAAACAGGTGAAGGAACTGAGTAAAACTATTCAAGACCTAAAAATGGAAGTAGAAACAATAAAGAAATCACAAAAGGAGACAACCGTAGAGTTAGAAATCTTAGGAAAAAAGTCAGGAAACATAGATGCAAGCATCACTAACAAAATACAAGAGATAGAAGAGAGAATCTCAGGGGCAGAAGATAATATGGACAACATTGACAGAACAGTCAAACAAAATGCAAAATGCAAAAAGACCATAACCCAAAACAACCAGGAAATCCAGGACACAATGAGAAGACCAAACCTAAGAATAATAGGTATAGAAGAGAGTGAAGACCTCCAATTTAAAGGGCCAGTAAATATCTTCTACAAAATTATAGAAGAAAACTTCCCTAACCTAAAGAAAGAGATGCCCATGAACATACAAGAAGCCTATAGAACTCCAAATAGACTGGACCAGAAGAGAAATTCCTCCCACTACATAATAGTCAAAACACCAAATGCACAAAACAAAGAAAGA
>JADRCD010104242.1:0-15857 GCA_019843815.1 Montemys delectorum | reverse complement strand
GTTCAAGTCTCCAGTTCAATTTGAAAAGTGTATCATGTCTTCATCGGCATCAACCTTTCCTGGCTAGCTTTCCTGGGCTGTGATAGAATTTTTGCTTTGGTGGCATTAGGTACTATATAAACTCAGTTAATGAAAGGCCTCTCTTATGAAAAGGCTAAGTCGTACGTAAGGGGCTGAATGTTGATCTTTCTGACTCAGATAACCAGTGGGTAAATAGCTATCCAAAAGAATGATATATTTTAGAATACTAATCTTCTGAAAAGTATGTTTTCAAAAACATAGAAAAATTTCTGGCCCAAAACTCTGATATCTAAGCAAGCTGATGGCAAAGGGACTATTTACATTCCATTGTTAAATGCATTTTCAACCTTATGCCAAGTCATTCCATTTCCAGACAGCATTACCTTTAATCCCTTCTGTAAAGAACTCTACAAAGAGCAACTGGATGAACTTTCAACCCCTCACTCTGTCTCATTGCTTACAGGTGATACTAATTTTCTATTTGGTGTGCTGAAGTTAAAATGAGTTTTGGGAATACGAAAACTTCTGTTTGCTTTTGGAAATGAAACTAATTCCAGAAACTCCTGTAAGCTGTAAAATGATGCTCTTGGTAGACTTTGTAGAAGGTTATTAACACCTTAGATGAATAAAAGCATTGTTCTACCAGAAAAATAAAATGATTGTTGTTAAGTTGCTTATATTTAAAATAAAATAAATTTAATTTAATGCAGCATTCATCAGATTTTTTAAAGAGTACTTTTTCTAAAAAAAAAAAAAAAAGAAAAAGAAAAATGTTTTATGTGTGTATGTGTGCGTGCTTGCATGCACAACCATTTGCATTGGCCAGTAGAATCAAAGACTGAAATAATCGAGTTTCTCCCTCTATCTCTCTACATGAGTTTGGAGACCTAGCTTTTTAGAAACCTTCAGTTCATCCTTTCAGTTAGACTAGCTGACCAATGATCCCCAGCAATCAGCCCATCTCTGGTCTCTTGACTTTGAAGTTACAGATGTCCTCTCCAATGCCTGACTTCTATGTGTGCTAGAGATCTGAACTCAGCAAGCAATTTATCCCCTGAGCAACATACTCACTCTCTCAAATTGTTTAAAGCAACTTTGCAACTTTTGAGTTGAATGTTATTCATATCTATCCTTAGGCCACATGGGGCCACAGGTTGATCAAGCCTGACAGGCTAATCTAGAACTTGCTAGTACACCATTGTTGACTGACACTTCCAACTCTCTCATAATCTTCCATATTCTGAGATCATAGACATATACTATCATACCCAGAAACACTCTCATAGCAGTTTAGGCTGATGATTTTGTTTTGTTTTGTTTTTCTGGTTTGCTTTGATAAAGGAAAGTTCTTACATAGCCCCAAGCTGGCCTCAAACACACTCTGTACAGTGGCATTTGAATTTTAAAAATGAAATAAAAGGTGGGGGACATGACTATTCCAAAAATATGGAGAAGATTTTTATTGTAGGTATAAGGAAGAAGGCAGGTAAAGGGAAGAGTCCAGGCTGAACATGGCCAGCAGACTAAACCAGATCATGAAAGGAGAGAGGCAGATGGAGAAAGAGAGGAGCCACTGACAAGCCTAGAGTCTCTTAAGATCAAGAGATCAAGAACTCACCAGATCTTAATAGATTAGCATAGTTGCTGCCAATCAGAAAGGAATAGGGGACTTGAAGGGGCTCACTCTATGTCCAGAAAATGTCTGCTATGTTCATAGCGCTATAGCATCTACCGTATTTAGTTTGGAGGTGGTGAATACAATAAAAATCATCCCTAAATAAATTGATATTATAAATTAGAATGTAATTATAATAGTAAAATTGAACATGTATCTCATCAACATTTGATATCTGCAAAAAAAAAATCACCTTTCTCTGGAAATAGTATATTAAAGATCCCATACTTTTCGCATTAAGAGTGAAATAATGGGAAGTATAAAACAAACAAACCAAAATATCAACTAAACAACAGACATTTCTGTCAAATTTAGTAGCTGGCAAATCTTTGTTCATGCCAGATTAAGTATTCCTTTTTTGAGAATCAGATCCTCTTTTTACAAGGAGAATGTAACATGTAGGAACTTCTTAGGTATTTATTTAGTGAAATTTGGTAGATAATTGAAAAACTCCAAATATTTAATTGCCTCTTTTGCTTCAATGTCTTTGTGCTTGACCTTAGAATAAAATTATAGAGCAGAATGCAACTTTATTTCTTTCACTTATATTCAGTTGTTTTATATACATTGGAGATTACACATATTATGCAGAAAAATTATTCTAAATGTAGATAAAGGTCTTTTTTACATATTGCTAATTGTATATGTTTTTCACCATCTGTAAAATATACATAAAGTTTTAAATAGCTTGTGATTAAATGAAGTCACATTTGTAGAAATAACCGAAATTACTATTAAAGTGAAATGTATATCTAATAGTGTTAATTGAGTCTGAGATGATGCAGATTATTTCTGCAGCATGTTAAGAACATTAGTTTCAAGTTGATTCCGATGCTTTTTCTCTTCATACATTTACTATCTCAAATAGAAAACATTTTGATAGGATCTCAGCTCTTTAAAAAAAAAAACAGTTACCCATGTAGATGTTTAACTTTAGTCAAAACTATAGTGAACATTATAAAATTTACACACAATAATTAAATTAATCCACAATGATTTATTAATTCTGAGACTAAATTACAGATACATCCACTTCTTATGGACATTCCAGTGGAACTAGTGCATTTGGCTGATGGCAATCAGTTTTCTATATGTCTTTCTACATCACTATTCCATAAATTACATAGGTAGTTCTTATTTTGCCATGGAAGTAGTGCTACTACAATAAAACTCGTCAGATGTTATAAGTCTGGATTATACCAGTTTGTTCCAGCTTCATAGTGTTGTGGATTGCTATTTCCATTTTCTGCTCCCTCAAGAGGTGTGCCCCAGCAAGGAGTAGATCATGTACTCAGGTGATAATCAGGTGATAACTGATAATGCCAGAGCCTGCGATTGGGGAGGGAAAAGAAAAGGCAAAGCTGAACATTTTAGAGAAGGTAGACAAGGGGGAGAAGAAAAGAGAGACAGAGGGTGGAGATGGAGGAAGATGGAGCAGACCCATGCGGCCTGGAGGAGCCTCAAATAGGGTTTTCATAGGTGAGTAGCTTGTAATTATTCTTTCTAGAGTTGTGTTTTCTTTGTATATGCATTTTGGGGTTGGAGCTAGCAATGGGAGGTGGCGGGGGAGCAAAATTGCTGATGCATTCACAATAGCCAGATTTAGCTTGTTTTTGTTTTTGTTTTTAATTTCATGCAACACCTAGTACCTCAATCACAATGGTACAAATAACAGCTATGAGACTGTCTTTCTCTATTCTTTGACCTTCATTAGAAGCTATGCATCAAAAGCAGTTATGTTAGAGAAATAGGGCAAGAGGACAAATTAGTAATGTAAATCACCATGGCTTATGCCTAGGATATTGGTTGAAAGTCAAATCCAATAATCTGCTAAACCTTTTCATACATTTAAAAATGTGAAAATAAAAACACTTTGCTAATAGCAGTTAATTCTTGTATTGATACACAGAAATTAACAAAGACTTAATTCATTACTATGAGGGTGGTTGACTATAAATTTTTAACTTACAGAAGACGTTTGCTTAAATTCTGTTTTCCAAAAGACTTAGTAATTTGCCTAGATACGTTATCTTATAGGAGTGGTGAATTAATTTTTAAATATGTTCCAATAAAGAAATACTTGATTTCAGAAGGAAGAATATGTGGGAGAGTTGTGAGGCAAGGGTTTATTTCTCAGATTGAAACGGAATCTCAGGCTCTTGTGAGCTCATGCTTATGATTTGGAAAAAAAAAAAAGACATATGAATAGAGCTCCTGTCTTTTTTCTAAGCAACGTCATATGGAATGATGAAAGCAGAACCAGGGTACATTGAATACCTCCCTGAAAGTTTGAACATAGACGAAAGTTCACCCATTTTATCACATTTTTCTTAACTTTTGGCAAAAGCAATAAACCTTATCTCAAGGAGGCATACATGCTGATGTGGTTAAATGAAGTCAACACATAAACTACAGCAGTCATGCTGGGCCATGTAAGAAAGTCCTACTAATATCATATCCTAAGCACATCAGAAGTGACAACACCAGGGCACAGTTACCTAGCAGAAATAAGTCTTTTTGTTCAAATGACTACTCACGAAAACAAACACCTTCTTGAAGAAAGAATATGTGAGTGCCTGATGGATTACACATGTCTCTTATGGCTACACAGATTCTAATACTATTTTTATTTATTTTTTTTAATGAAAATGAAAAGAAAAAATTAGCCTTGTGTAGACATACATACCTTAATCCCAGCACTAAGGAGGAAGAGCAAGGTAGATCTCTGTGAGTTTGAGGTCTGCCTTGCCTATGCTACTTAGTGAATCTTATGCCAGCCAAGCACGATAAAGAGAGCTTGTCTTGAACGAAACAAAACCAGAAATGAATACACAGATAATAAGATAAAGTAATTAAGATAGTGGATATGGGTTAATTAGTACAGTGTTTGGCACGCAAATACGAAGATTTGAGTTCTAGCCCCTGAACTCACATGAGAAATCCTGGATTGTTGGTACATAACTGTAACCCCAGCATGTAAATGGCAGATTCAGGTTGATTTTGCAGGATCTCCAGAAAACTAGCCAGTATAACCCAACAATCTCCAAGCCAATCTCAACACACAGGATGAATGCTGAGACCGACTTTTGGCTTCTAAATGTACCTGTACACCCTTAAATACACCTATGCTACAAGTGTAGCACCACATGAACATGTACACATGCACACATAAATGGAAATTTTTAAATTACACATAAAATTATATGACCATTATTATGTTTCATGGGTTCCTCTACTTAATTAATGTACAAATTAATTCATATTCAGTTGTGAGCACATTTTACCCATACTCTCATCATAAGGATACAATACATATTCATCATATTCTTAACCTTAGTTAACTATGTTATCCAATAGATTTCATAGCCAGGTGGTGGTGGCACACACCTTTAGTCCCAGCACTTGGGAGGCAGAGGCAGGCATATTTCTGAGTTTGAGGCCAGCCTGGTCTACAGAGTGAGTTCCAGGACAGCCAGTGGTACACAGAGAAACCCTGTCTCAAAAAAAAAAAAATAGATCTCATGACATTACTCTTACTGTATAGATGGACAATTTTAACCTCTAATTAGTAGCTTTCAACTTTTACCCTCACTTCTCCAGTCTAAAGTAATCATCATTCAATTGTCTTTCCTATGAGGCCAACGTCTGTAGGTTGAGTACGTGACTGAGATTCTGTGCTATTTGTTTTTGGGTATTTGACATATTTCACTCATTACACTATCTTATAGATTTGTTCACATAACTACTAGTGGCTGTATTTCTTCCCTGCCAAAAGCTAAACATCATTTATTTACATGTATGCCTATGTCACTTTTTCTTTATCCATTCATCAATTAATGAACACTAAGATTAATTCTACCTATTAACTAATGCTGTGATAAACATATATTTCAACAACTGATTTCATATTTTTGTGTATATTACCAATACTGTGATAAGAAGATAATATGCTAGGTTTATTTTTTTAAAAAATAAGATTTTATTGAGGTTTAAAAACACCCCTAATAATCTATGGAGCTGAAGGGTTTGCTGCCCCTTAGGACGAACAACAATATGAACTAACTAGTACCCTCAGAGCTCCCAGGGACCCAACCACCAATCAAGGACTATACATGGTGGGACTGATTGTTCTGGCAGCATGTGTATAGTAGAGGATTGCAAATTCGATCATCAATAAGAGGAGAGGAACTCACCCTTGTGAAGGTTTTGTGCCCCAGTGGTGGGGAATGCCAGGGCCAATAAGTGGGAGAGGGTGGGATGGCAGGCATGGGGAGGGGGGAGGCAACAGGGGTTTGTTCTTGTTGTTTTTGTTTGTTTGTTTGTTTTTTGGAGGGGAAACTGGGAAAGGAGAATTTTACATGTAAATAAAGAAAATATCTAATAAAAAAAACCCTAATAATAGAATTACTATTTTACAGTGGTATGCAAGAGTTTCTTTTCTTTACATTCTAACCAATAAATATCCATTATTATTTGTCTTTTCATTTCATAAAAACAGTGATTCATCTTTAGAACTGCAGAGGTGTTTGAAGTTTCTATTGTAGGCTCTGCTTATTTAGAGAGACAGTGGAGAAAATAACAGACTTTTAATATAAGCTCTCAATTATTCCTCAAACAATGAAATTTGAAAAGAAAACTCTAGAAAGACCTATAATATGAACTTTGTGGGGTAATGAGTTTTATCTGTGAAAAGCTGCTACCAGTGACTGTTACACATCAAAACCCTATGAGCTTCAGTTACTGTGTTACCAGAATGCTTATTATATATATTTGTAATCCTGCTAGAAGTTTGACTTTTGTTCTTCTGGGTGAAGTGTATAGCATGGCATTTAAACGTAGGAGGAAGACATGTGGAGAATTGTTTTGGGGATAGTGCACTGTGGATGTTCTTGAAAGTTGACTAGTAATGAGGATATTGGTGCCCTTAATATTATTTGGGTCTAGTAATGGTGTTATTTTGTGTCAATAATAATTGTATAATGTAAAAAAGCAGATTATACATGTAACATTTCAGAACTTAATTTAATTCCTTTTTTCCTTCTTTCTTTTTTTATTTTTATTAGATGACTTCTTTAGTTACAATATCTACTTTCCCAGGTTCCCCTCCAAACCAAAAAATAAAATAAAATAAAATAAAGTAAAATAAAATAAAATAAAATAACAAAATCTAAAACAAACCTCTGTTCCCTCCCCTCTCCCCCTGCTCACCACCCTACCCCCTCCTGCTTACTGGCCCTGGCATTCCCCTACACTGGGGAACCTTCACAGGGACAAGGGCCTCTCCTCCCATTGATGATCAACTTGGCCATCCTCTGCTATACATATGCTGCTTGAACCATTAGTCCCACAATGTATACTCTTTGATTGGTGTTTTAGTCCCTGGGAGCTCTGAGGGTACTAGTTAGTTCATATTGTTGTTCATTCTAAGGGGCTGCAAACCCTTCAGCTCATTGGGTCCTTTCTCTAGCTCCTTCATTGGGGACCCTGTGTTCAGTCCAATGGATGGCTGTGAGCCTCTACTTCTGTATTAGTCGGGTACTGTTAGGGCCTCTCAGGAGACTGCTATATCAGGCTCTTGTCATCCAGCACTTGCTGGTATCCACAATAGTGTCTGGATTTGATGATTGAATATGGGAAGGATTCCCAAGTGGAACAGTCTCCAAATTGTCTTTCCTTTAGTCTCTGCTCCATAGTTAGTCTCTAACAATATCAATGTAAAAGTTAGTTTTCCAGAAATCAAGATATCATTTGCTAATCTGTTGTCTTTAGAAGAATATAGACCTGAAATGGCCCTACATGAGCTGCAGATAACACAAAAAAAGTATACTGAGCATTAAGATTCAAAGAGACTGTCTTTCAAATAAATAGCGTTTTCGAAGATAGTGTGGATATTTTCTCTAACAATGGTACTGGGATATACTAAATGTCAGGTGATGAAAAAGCTGTTATTTGTATATAATGAATGTCTCTGAATCTGTAAAATGCTTTCCTAATATTACAGTTGTAAGATGTTGTAAATACAATTCTATGTTAATATTTTTCTATGTAAAAAAATGGAGGGATCTTGAAAATATAAACAAATTATTATTTTTTGTGGTTTTCTTTTTGTTTGGCAATAAATATGTTGCTTCATAACTGGATGATAAAACTATACTTGATTTACATACTTGTCTTTCAGAAAATGTCATGACTTATACATTTTATGTGAAGAACTTCCAAAAGAAGCCAGAGTAAATTGGAATCCAGAATCATAAATTAGAATCCAGTAGGAATAATAAGTTAAATATAAAGTTGAAAATGAATTAGATATACAAAAGGAAACAGCAAAAAAAATGTAAAACTTCTTTATTTGGACAAGAATAAAGTCCTTTTTGTAAAATCTAGGGTATTATTAATTTTCAGGGAAATTAAAAATTAAAAATTATTCAATCATGTGTATATACATAGATGATTGTACTGATTTCTGGAGAAACAGACTTTCAAAGAAGTATTTGTGTCTGCTGAATATGATATTTTAGGAAATTGCAGAGATTGTGGCTCTGTGGATCTGATCCTTTATAACCAGTAACTGACTCTCAAAACACAATAAATCTTCCAAATCTTTCAGTTGACTTGTTTGTGGTGTAGTTTTTTTTTTTTACTCTCATTTCTTATTGCAAACTCCCTTTTATTAAGGCATGTATTTACAAAATAGCCCTAGTAATCTTTAAACATGAAATATATGAAAATCAATTGTGGGTCCTCCAGTATAAAATCATCCTACACATATTAATTCACTCCTGACTCCTGACATGGGTCTTTGTTATAAAAAAAACCAAAAAACCAAAAAAAACCAAAAAACAAAAAACATGTGACTGGTGTTTATTGTGTTAAGAAGTCTCTTGAAAGGTGACACGGATGCTGCTGCTGAGTGTTCTCCCATGACGCATAGACAGTTGTCTAGTAACTCTCCCAAAATAACACTCTTGAGGCACATAAAAACAGAGCATCCTGGGCTTCTGTGTCTCAGAATGATAGGGCCTCAGTCAGTGCCTTATTCTTCTTCTCATTCATGGTTCCAGTTTAGAAATACTGTGGCCTTTTGTCATTGATCTACACAGAGAATAAAAATATGTAGTACATAACATCAAATCTGCTAGCCTCCTCCTGTTTTATTTTTTCTATCCATGTGGGTGGTATATGGCTTTGTGAACATTTTATCCAATCACAAACAGCATGAGAATTATATTGAAGCAGGAAAAATGAGTCAACTCAATCCTTTAACATAGAGAATGAACTTTTCAGGCTTTGTGACTTGAGTTGTTTTCTATATTAATAGTTACAGAAATAAAACATGTCCATGGTTCATGGATGCAATTTAAAAGATTCATTGTTATATGATCTCCCATACATTATATATGTGTGTGAAATGGTATTTAAGATGCATTCATGGTACTGAATACAATACAGAAGAAACATAAGTCTAGTGACTTCACTTGCTCCTCAAAGTAAACTATCATTGTAAATTGGATAGGAACAAAATGTTAATAACATACATATATACATATATACATATGTATATACATACAGACAGACAGACAGGTAGACAGAGAGAGAGAGCGAGAGAGAGAGAGCGAGAGAGAGAGAGAGAGAGAGAGAGAGAGAGAGAGAGAGAGAGAGAGAGAGAGAGAGAGAATAGTGAAGAAAGCAACTGAACCCATCAATCAAGGGTCATTCTTTGAAGATCTCGATGTTGGTTAAGAAAGGGACATGGACATGAGAACCAGCCAGTCTAGTCAGGGAATCAAATAGGTCATCTTAACTTTCCTGCCTCACTTTCAATTCTAATCCCCTGTTTCACCCTCATCTTTGTAGTTGACCACATGTCATGGACACTCTTTTCTCTGTACATCTATTTCCAGGTGTTTCCATGCATCTTGGTGGTATACCAGCTGCCTTTCCTTCTCTGAACCTTTTCAGTCACTCACTTCAATCCTATTCCCATTTATTAGTACCTGCTCCTAATACATAGAGACAGTTCTGTCTGAGACTGCCTAATATCTATAATTTCTCCATCTGACAGGAACTCAGAAACATTATGTACCAGGCAACACCCAGGTACCATACTCTCCTAAATCAGAGTGGACCAAAGCAAACAAGGAACATAATAAAAACCTAAAACTAGATAGTAGAACCTAAATTACAAATCATCCCAAACACAGATGCCTGGATTCCATAGAAAAGCATAATCAATATATCAGGACTATACATGTCCACGACAGCTCAATAACTGTACCAGAGTAGGCTCTAAGAAATGCAATAAAGTTAACGCAAAAGACAAGAACTTAAAAAATAATTATTATGAATTTTCTCAAAACCTTAAAGAGGGTATGACTATATGAACAAATTCATTCATGAAATCAATAAAATACAAAGAGTGGAATTACATGAAGAAAACAGCTCAAGACGTGAAAGTAGAAACGCAATCACTAAAAAAACCCTAAAAAGAGAAAACTAAAAATGAAAAATTAGGAACCTTAGGTAGAGTGGCAAGCCTTACCAACAGAATGAAAAATGGAAGAGAGAATCTCAAGCATTGAAGACAAGATGGAGAAAACCGATACCTCAGTCCAAAAAAAAAAAATTGAATCTGAAGAAGTTCAGGAACAAAATCCTCAAGGAAATACTGGACAATATGAAAGGAAAAAGTCCAAAAATAATAGGAGGACCAAACAGGATCAAACCACAGAAGAAATTTTCTTTAATCTTAAAATGAGGGTACCTATTAAAGTACAAGAAGCATACATGACACCAAGTAGACTAGAACCAAAGATAAATTTCCCACAAAACATGATAATTAAAACACTAACCATATAAAGCAAAGAAATAATTTTACAAAAGTTAGCAGAAAAGCTAAATAATCCAAAAAAGATTACATATACCAAATAGCATATTAGAATAACACTTAACTTTTCAATGGGGTTTGTAAAGGCAGAAGGGCTTGGACGAATGTTCTCCAAAATCTTAGGCACATCAGATGTCAATTCAGACTCCTATACCTAGAAATGTTTCCAAGCATCAGAGATGAAAAAAAGAATGTCATTCCACAACAAAAACAAATATAAATAGTGTCTATCTTATAATCTAGATTTTCAGAAAGCTCTAGGAAAAAAAACCTTTTACTTGAAGAGGTTAGTCTCACTTCTCCTTTATAACTGTCAGCATCATAGCTTCAATTCCTAAGTAAAAAGACAAAGAGTAACAGATTAGATTTAAAATAATATCCATCCTGCTGCAGTATCCAGAACACCATAACTTAGTATCAGTGATGGACATTACTTAATTGAAAATGAATAGAAAATTATTAAAAGGAAATAGACACAAGAAGTAAGCTGTTGTAGCCATATTAATATCAGACAAAACAGACTTTAGCCAAAACAAATCAGAAGATATAGGGAAGAGAAACAAATAAACATCAAAGGAAAAATTCTTAAGAGGATATTGCAATTCTAAACAACTATGCAGCGGAAACATAAGTATCCAAATTCACAAAAGAAACACTACTACAGCTTAAGTCACACATTGACCTTCACACATTGATAGTGGATGACCTTATACTCTACTTTTCAGAAGAGACATATCATCTAGACAAAATTAAACAGAGAAATGCTTGAGCCAATGATTTCATAATCAAAATATAGCTAACAAATATATAGAAATATTTTATCAGAACAATAAGAATATACTTTCTCCTCAGTACCCTATGTATTTTCTTCAAAAGTGGCCACATACTGAGAGACAAGGCAAGTTTCAATAGATCTAAGAATATTTAAATAATGCCTTCTATCAATCTATTTTCACAGATTGAAGATGGATATCCAAAACAGCACAATAAACAGAAAGTTTACAAAGCCTTGGAAATTGAACAACTCACTAATGAATTAAAAATGAGTCAAGATAGAAATTACGAAATCAAAATCTGTTCAGAATTGAATGAAAAATAAAAATACAACGTGTGGGACAATAGGAAGGCATTTCTAAGAGGTAAATTTCGTAGCATTATGTGTCTCCATTATAAAGTAATAGAGAGATCTCAGATTAGTAACTTAAGGGCAAACATGAAAGCTCTAGAAGGAACAAAAGAAGTAGCACCCAAGACGTTCAACTGAAAATTAGTCCTGCCTTCAAGAAGTGCAGAGGCAAAGGAGATAGCAGAGACTGAGTGAATAGTGAAACAACGAGTGCCCCAACTTGAGACCAATCCCTCAGGTAAGAACCCATCCTAAAAGCTACTATGGTACTCTGTTAAGCTTGCAGACAGGAACCTAGAATAACTTTCCTCTGAAAAAATTCAATTAGCAGCTGACCAAAACAGATGGAGAGACCCACAGCCAAACATTAGACAAGCTTAGGAAGTCTGTGGAAAAGTTGGGGGAAGGATTGGGGAACTTGGAGGGGATAGAGATGCCATAAGACCATCAGAGCTAACCAACCTGGACACTTGAGGGCTCCCAGAGATGAAACCACCAACCAAACATCATACATGGGCTAGACCCACTTCTACCTCCCCCCAATATAAACAGGGGTATCTTGGTTTTCATGTGTGTTCCCAACAATTGGAGTCAGAGCTTACCTTGACTCTGTTGCTTGCCTGTGGATCATGTTCCTTTAATCGGCCTACTTTGTCTGGTCTAAGTGGGAGAGGATGTGTCTGGTCCTGCAGTGACTTGATGTACTAGGGTAGGTTGTTACCCATGCAGTAACAGGTGTCGCAGAGGAAAAGGTGAGGTGATAGAGGAAGGGCTACATGATGGAGGGACCCCGAGAAGGGCAGTGATTGGGATGTAAAGTGAATAAATAAATTAATAGAAGAAAGAAAGTGAATGTGGAGAGGCTCTGACAATACCTGACTAATACAGATGTAGAGGCTCACAGTCATTCATTGAGCTGAGTACACGGTCCCCAATGAAGGAGTTAGAGAAAGGTTCTATGGAGCTGAAGGGTTTGCAGCCCCTTAGGACGAACAACAATTACTAACTAGTACCCTCAGAGCTCCCAGGGACCCAACCACCAATCAAGGACTATACAGGGTAGGATTGAATGTACTGGCAGCATGTGTATAGTAGAGGATTGAAAATTCGATCATCTATAGGAGTAAAGGACCTCGGCCTTGTGAAGGTTTTGTGCCCCAGTGTAGGGGAATGCCAGGGCCAATAAGTGGGAGAGGGTGGGGTGACAGGCATTGGGAGGGGGAGGCAAAAGGGGTTTGTTCTTGCTTTTGTTTGTTTGTTTGTTTGTTTTGGAGGGGGAAATGGGAAAGGGAAAATGAACATGTAAATAAAGAAAATACCTAATTTAAAAAAAAATTAAAGTTATATTTTCCAATAAAAAAATACAGTATATGAAATTCTAAAATAATAAAAAATACAAATAAGAAAAAAGTATTACCTGGCAAAAAATAATTAAACACAGGTCTAAAATCAATAAGGTAAAAAAAAATTATAGTCAATGAAACAAGTAGTTTGTTCTTTGAGAAAAATCAAAATTGATAAATTTTTATCCAAATTAACTAAATGTCACAGAGAGAAGATACAAATTAACAAAATTAGAGACAAAAAGGTGAGGCATAATAACCAACATCAGGAACTCCAGAAAACCTTGAGAACGGGCTGGAAAACCTATGCTCCACTAAAATGGAAAATCTAGAAGAAACAGATGAATTGCTTGATATATATGCCACCTACCAAAGTTAAATCGAAACCAGGTGAGCAATAATAACTTATGAACACGGATGCAAAAACTCAATACAATTTTTGCAAACAGAATCCAAGAGCACAGAGAAAATGTCATTCACCACGATCAAGGAGGCTTCATCTTAGTGAAGCATGGATCACCTAAGATACATAAATCGATAAATATAATCCACCATATAAAAAGACTAAATTTAAAGAAAAAAATGAGAATCTTATTAGATGCAGAAAAGCCTTAGGAAAAATCTGAGAGCCTGAAGAGATATAGTCCTGCGGAAACTGGGAATACTAGATACATAACTCAGAATGTAAGAGGTAATTTACAGCCAATATCCATGTAAATATAGATAAGCTCAGAACATTTCCAGTACCATCAGAAAGTAGCCAAAGATGCCCACATTTTCCATACCTATTCAACATAGTATTTGAAGACTTAGCTTATGTAACAAGATGAGGGAAATAGACCATGAGGATACAAATACAAAGGGAGGGAGTAAAAATATCTTTATTTGTAGATAATATGATTGTATAATGTGACCCAAAAATTGTACAAGGAAACTCGTACATCTGATTTTAACATAATAGCAATATGGAAAGTTAATACAAAAATTAGAATTTCTCTTAAATACAAAAGACAAGTTCCTGGAGGAATGAACTTGAGAAACACTTGTATGATAAAAACTTTAAGACATTGAAGAACTGAAGAAGATACTAGATAATGGAAAGACTGACCATGATCACTGGTTGGTAAGATTAAAATAGTAAAAGTGGCCATTTTATCAAAATCAATCAACAGATTGAGGCATTCATCTTCAAAATTCCCATCATTATTCACAGATGTTGGGAGGAAATTTTTCAGCTTTATATCGAAAGACAAAATATCCTGCATAACAAAAATGTTACTTATCAACAAAAGAATCACTTGAAGTATCACCATCTTCTCCCTCAAATTTTACAACAGCTGTAATAACAAAAGCATCAAGTTATTGCCAAAAATAGGCAAGTTGAGCAGTGGAACCTAACTGAAAGCCCAGATATGAGTTCACACATCTGTAGAAATGTGATAAAGACACCAAAAATCAAAATTAGGGAAAAAAAAAAAAAACGCATGTTCAATAAGTGGTGCTATTCAAACCAGATGGCTGCATGAGGAAAAATGCAGAAACATCTATAACTGCCACCCTGCGTAAAACTCAACCCAAGATGGATCAAGAGGCTCAGCATAAGGCCAAATACATCAATCTGAAAGAGCAGAAAAGCAAGACACTGATCAAGTCCTAAATAATGTTTCAATAAATCTCCCTATCAGGGCTCAGGAAACACTGTGGAATAGGAACTAGGAAAATTTTAACAGCCTGCGTGGGTAGAAGACACAATGGAAACAGGCCATCCAATCACAGTAGATCTAATCCATATATGAACCCACAGACACTGTGGCTTATTTCATGAGTAGGAAGAAATTATCTTCAATATTTTGTTACATTTATTTAATGAACCATAATAATAATATTAATAATTGTGAAAATTATTAGTATATTTATAAATTGTAGCTAATAATTTATTTGGTAGTCAAAATAAATTCAAAGTTAAATTTTAATGAGTGATGCTTTTGAAATTCAAATTAAATATCAGATATGTCAGGAAATCTGTGGAGAGAGATGAAGTAGGTATACAGTAATGGAATTGAGAGAAAAACAAGACTGTTTCCATTTTTCCATTGGTCCTGGAAAGCACAATTCCTCAAGTGAACTTTTTATAATGCTAAGGGAAAATGACAAATTTCCTTATCAATCCATATCCTAAAGTCAACATAACTGTTAATAAATTTCCCCAGATTTCATATTCATGCTCTAAAGATTTAGTTTAGGTACCATGATAAAATGTATGATTCAGAGTGATTATTTTTAGCATCTCATCTTACATTCAGAATATGTCTCTTGTAAATGTCACATTAGGAAGGAGTTAAATCATGACAAGTACAGAATGCCAGGAATTTAGGAGCGCAGACAGCAAGAAATAACCACCACAATGTTTCATTCAGATATCCTTTATGATCTAGCAGCACATATTACCAATTGCTGGGAGTTTTGACAACTAATGACTCCAAACTAACTTATTTTTTAAGAATATTCTTAGAAACTAAAAAGGAATAGTTTTAGTGGGGCTATATTTCCCTTCCAGGGATGGTCACTATTCAGTGCCTGGTCAATATGAGATTAGTTCACTTGCTCTTCATTTCTTCTATATAAAATTGCAAAGGACAAGTACAAGTTCAAAACACTTATAACAAAATCAGTATCCACAGTAATAATGTTTCAGCTGTAGTGGTGTTTTCCCATTCCTTGTACATCTGCAAGACATTCTAATGGTCTCATAATCTATTGTAGGTGACTGAAAATAAACATTCAATATGATTATATCTATCATTTTAG
>JADRCD010104241.1:0-15120 GCA_019843815.1 Montemys delectorum | reverse complement strand
AAAGAAAGAAAGAAAGAAAGAAAGAAAGAAAGAAAGAAAGAAACTACGAAAGGGAAACAAATGAAATCTCCAAATAATGGAGAGACAGAGTCTCAACTGGCTATATTCTGTCACTATATGAGGTTTCTAATTACAGGACTGGATTACATCTAATTGAGTTGCTGGCCAAACATGTCTCAGGGAAATCCTTGAATAAGCCAGGTTATTGCAAAGACAGTAGACTTTGTTCTGCACATTGACAGCCAAGACCTATTGCTGAACATTCACATAACTCATTGAACATGGAGAGATTAAGCTGATGCTTATATAGAACCTTCATCTCTATGTTCTAGTGTCTTTGGTACATGCAGTTGTTTGACTAAGAGTAGTCCTCATCGGCTCAAATATTTGAATGTTTTTTCATTAGGGGGTAGTGTCATTTGAAAGGAATAAAGAGGTGTGACTTCATTGGACTAAGTGTGTTCTTGTTGAAGAAAGTGTTTTGGTGTTTCTAAAGCCAAATCCAGTCATAATTTCTTACTGCCATGCTTCCTGCAATGGCCATCATGAAAATGAACTAAAACACGGAAGCTTTTATCAAGCCAAAATTGAATGCTTTCCTTTACAACAGCTGCTGTGATTATGGTGTTTCTTCACAGCAATAGAACACTGACTAAGAAAGCATAGGAAGGCAGGTACTTTTTAGGTTGCCAGAAGAGAATTATGAACAGCAAGCCATTCCCAAAACATTTGATCTCAAATGCTATCCTACCTACAAAATAGGTTAGTGGAGTGGTTCTCAACATGTAGGCCATAATCTCTTTGGTGGTCATATATCTGATATCCTGCAGAATACATATTTACATTATGCTTTTTAACAGTAATAAAATAATAGTTATGAAGTAGCAACAAATAATTTTATGGTCAAGGATCACCACAGCATGAGGAATTCTGTTAAAGGGTTGCAGTGATAGGAAGGTTGAGAAACTTCTCTCTTCTAATAAAATGGTGGCACAAAGCTTGTAGGAGTAACCAGCCAATATCTGATTTGACTCAAGCCCATGCTATGAGATGATCCACACTTAACGCTGCTTAGGTGACCAAGAACCAGAGACTAGATAGCCCAAATCTAGGGTAATACCAAATAAAACTGATGTTAAAAAAAAAAAAAAAGCAGTGATAAAAATGACTCCTAAGGATATTATGCTACACTCAGATCAGTGTCATACTCCATCATCATCAGAGAAGCTTCCTACTGCAGCATGTGAGAACAAATACAGAGACCCACAGCCAGAACTTATGCAGAGTTAGACGGACTTTAAAACACTCAGCTTTAAATAGGATGTCTCAATGAAAACTGTCCTCTTAGATTTTAGAGAACTCTGTAGAAGAAGAATCTGAAAGACTGTAAGAGCCAGAGGAGATGGAGGACATTAGAGGAACAAAGCCTTCTCCCTTTTTTTTTAATTAGATGTTTTATTTATTTACAATTTCTCCTTTCCCAGGTTCCCCTCCAAAAGAAAAAAGAAAAAGAAAAGAAAAGAAGGAAAAAAATAAAATTAAAAAAAACAAAAACAAAAACTAAAACAATCCCCTGTTCCCTCTCCCCTCCCCCTGCTTACAACCCCACCCTCTCTCACTTACTGGCACTGGCATTTCCCTAGGTTGGGGCATAGAGCCTTCACAGGGCCAAGGGCCTCTCCTCCCATTGATGACCAACTTGGCTATCCTCTGCTATACACATGCTGCTGGAGACATGTATACTCTTTGGTTGGTGTTCCCTGGGAGCTCTGAGGGTACTAGTTAGTTCATATTGTTGTTTGTGCTAAGGGGCTGCAAACCCTTCAGCTCCTTGGGTCCTTTCTCTGGCTCTTTCATTGGGGACCATGTACTCAGTCCAATGGATGGCTGTGAGCCTCTACTTCTGTATTAGAGAGGTACTGTCAGAGCCTCTCAGGAGACAGCTATATCAGGCTCCTGTCAGCCAGCACTTGCTAATATCCACAATAGTGTCTGGATTTGATGACTGAATGTGGGAGCTTTCCCAGGTAGAGCAGTCTCTGGACTGTCCTTCCTTCAGTCTCTGCTCCATAGTTTCTCTCTGCAACTCCTTCCATGGGTATTTTGTTCCCCCTCTCAAGAAGGAACAAAGTATCCACACTTTGGTCTTCCTTCTTCTTGAGTTTCTTGTGGTTTGTGGATTGTACTTTGTGTATTCTAAATTTCTAGGCTAATATCCACTAATCAGAGAATGCATACCATGTGTGCTCTTTTATGATTGGGTTACCTCACTCAGGATGATATTCTCCAAGTCCATCCATTTCCCCAAGAATTTCATAAATTCATAGTTTTTAATAGCTGAGTAGTTCTCCATTGTATAAATGAACCACAATTTCTGTATCCATTCCTCTGTTGAGGGACATCTGGGTTGTTTCCAGTGTTTGGCTATTATAAATAAGGTTGCTATGAACATAGTGGAGCATGGGTCCTTATTACATGTTGGAGCATCTTCTGGGTATATGCCCAGGAGTGGTATAGCTGGGAGCTCTGGTAGTACTATATCCAATTTCCGGAGGAAGCACCAAACTAATTTCCAGAGTGGTTGTACCAGCTTGCAATTTCACCAGCAACGAAGGATTGTTCCTTTTTCTCCATATCCTCACCAACATCTGCTATCACTGGAGTATTTTATCCTAGCCATTCTGACTGGTATGAGGTAGAATCTCAGGGTTGTTTTGATTTGCATTTCCCTGATGACTAAGGATGTTGAACATTTCTTTAGGTACTTCTCAGCCATTCGACGTTCATCAGTTGAGAATTCTTTGTTTAGCTTTGTACTCCATTTTTTAATTGGGTTATTTGTTTCTCTGGAGTCTAGCTTCTAGAGTTATTTGTATATATTGGATATTAGCCCTCTATCATCTATAGGATTGGTAAAGATTTTTTCCCAATTTGTTGATTGCCATTTTGTACTATTGACAGTGTCTTTCGCCTTGCAGAAGCTTTACAATTTTATGAAGTCCCATTTGTCAAGTCTTGATCTTAGAGTATAAGCTATCAGTGTTCTGTTCAGGAAATTTTCCCCTGTGCCTATGTTCTCTAGCCTCTTGCCCACTTTCTTTTCTATTAGTTTAAGTGTATCTGGTTTTATGTGGAGGTCTTTGATCCACTTGGACTTGAGCTTTGTACAAGGAGATAAGAATGCATCAATTTGCCTTCTTCTACATGCTATCAGTTGAGCCAGCACCATTGGTTGAAAATACTTTCTTTTTTCCACTTTATGGTTTTAGCTCCTTTGTCAAAGATCAAGTGGTCATAGGTTTGTGGGTTCATTTCTGGGTCTTCAATTCTATTCCATTGATCTACCAGCCTGTCACTGTCCCAATACCATGCAGCTTTTATCACAATTGCTTTGTAGTACAGCTTAAGGCTTGGGGTGGTTATTCCACCAGATGTTCCTTCATTGTTGAGAATAGTTTTCCCTATCCTAGGTCTTTTGTTATTCCAGATGAATTTGAAAATTAATCTTTCTAAGTCTGTGAAGAATTAGCATTTTGGAATTTTGATGAGGATTGCATTGAATCTGTACATTGCCTTAGGTAAGATGGCCATTTTTACTATATTAATCCTGCCAATCCACGAGCATAGGAGATCTTTCCATCTTCTGAGATCTTCAATTTCCTTCTTCAGAGACTTGAAGTCCTTGTCAAACAGATATTTTACTTGCTTAGTTAGAGTTATACCAAGGTATTTTATATTATTTGTAATTATTATGAAGGGTGTTGTTTCCCTAATTTCTTTCTCTGCCTGTTTATCCTTTGTGTAGAGGAAGGCCACTGATTTGCTTGAGTTAATTTTATATCCAGCTACTTTGCTGAAGTTGTTAATCAGGTTTAGGAGCTCTCTCTTTGAATTTTTGGGGTCACTTAAGTATATTATCATATCATCAGCAAATAGTGATAATTTGACTTCTTCCTTTCCAATTCATATCCCTTTGATCTCCCTTTGTTGTCTAATTGCTCTGTCTAGGACTTCAAGTACAATATTAAATAGGTAATGAAAGAGTGGGCAGCCTTGTCTAGTTCCTGATTTTAGTGGGATTGCTTCAAGTTTCTCCCCATTTAGTTTGATGTTGGCTACTGATTTGCTTTATATTGCTTTTACTATGTTTAAGTATGGGCCTTGAATTCCTGATCTTTCCAAGTCTTTTATTATGAAGTGATGTTAGATTTTGTCAAATGCTTTCTCAGCATCTAATGAGATGATCATATTGGTTTTTTCTTTGAGTTTGTTTATATAGTGAATTACATTGATGGATTTCCAAATACTGAAACATCCCTGCATCCCTGGGATGAAGCCTACTTGATCATGATGCATGATCGTTTTGATGTGTTCTTCGATTCAGTTTGCAAGAATTTTATTGAGTATTTTTGCATTGATATTCATAAGGGAAATTGCTCTGAAGTCTTCTTTCTTTCTTTGGTCGTTATGAGGTTTAGATATAAGAGTAATTATGGCTTTGTAGAACGAATTGGCTAGAGTACCCTCTGTTTCTATTTTGTGGAATAGTTTGAAGAGTATTGGTATTAGATCTTCTTTGAATGTCTGATAAAACTATGCACTAAACCTATCTGGTCCAGAGCTTTTTTTGGTTGAGAGACTATTAATGACTGTTTCTATTTCATTAGTAGATATGGGACTGTTTAGATAGTTGATCTGATCTTGATTTAACTTTGGTACCTGGTATCTGTCTAGAAAATTGTCCATTTCATCCAGATTTTCCAGTTTTGTTGAGTATAGGTTTTTGTAGTAGACTCTCATGATTTTTTGGATTTCCTCAGTGACTGTTGTTATGTTTCCCTTTTCATTTCTGATCTTGTTAATTACGATATTCTCTCTGTGCCCTCTAGTTAGTCTGGCTAAGGGTTTATCTATTTTATTGATTTTCTCAAAGAACCAGCTCCTGGTTTGGTTGATTCTTTGTATAGTTCTTTTTGTTTCTATTTGGTTGATTTCAGCCCTGAGTTTGATTATTTCTTGCCTTCGACTCCTCTTGGGCGAATTTGCTACTTTTTGTTCTAGAGCTTTCAGATGTGCTGTCAAATTGCTGGTATATGCTCTCTCCAGTTTCTTTTTGTAGGCACTTAAAGCTATGAGTTTTCCTTTTAGGACTGCTTTCATTGTGTCCCATAAGTTTGGGTATGTTGTGGCTTCATTTTCCGTAAACTCTAGAAAGTCTTTAATTTCTTTCATTATTTCTTCCTTGACCAAGTTGTCATTGAGTAGAGTGTTGTTGAGCTTCCACGCATGTGTGGACATTCTATTATTTATCCTGTTATTAAGGAGCAGCCTTAGTCCATGGTGATCTGATAGTATGCAAGGAATTATTTCAATCTTCTTGTATTTGTTGAGGCCTGATCTGTGTCCAATTATACGGTCAATTTTGGAGAAGGTACCATGAGGTGCTGAGAAAAAGGTATATCCTTTTGTTTTAGGATAAAAAGTTCTATAGATATCTGTTAAATCCATCTGTTTCATAACTTCTGTTAGTCTCACTGTGTCTTTGTTTAGTTTCTGTTTCCATGATGTGTCCATTGCAGAGAGTGGGGTGTTGAAATCTCCCACTATTCTTGTGTGCAGTGCAATGTGTGCTTTTAACTTTAGTAAAGTTTCTTTTATGAATGTATATGCCCTTGTATTTGGATCATAGAGGTTCAGAATTGAAAGTTCCTCTTGGTAGATCATACCTTTGATGAATATGAAGTGTCCTTCCTTATCTTTTTTTATCATTTTAGTGTGAAAGTCAATTTTATTCAATATTAAAATGGCTACTCGAGCTTTTTTCTTGGGACTATTGGCTTGGAGAATTGTTTTCCATCCTTTTTTTCTGAGGTAGTGTCTGTCTTTGTCACTGAGGTGGGTTTCCTGCGTGTCACAAAATGTTGGGTCCTGTTTACATACCTAGTTTGATAGTCTATGACTTTTTATTGGGTAATTGAGTCCATTGCTATTAATAGGTATTAAGGAAAGATAATTGTAGTTTCCTGTTATTTTTGTTGTTAGAGTTGGAAAACTGTTCATGTGGCTATCTTCTTTTAATTTTGTTGGAAAATTACTTTTTTATTTTTTCTAGGATGTAGTTTCCCTCCTTGTGTTGAAATTTTCCATTTATTACCCTTTGAAGGGCTGGATTCATGGAAATATATTGTGTAAATTTGGTTTTGTCATGGAATACTTTGGTTTTCCATCTATGGTAATTGAGAGTTTTGCTGTATATAGTAGCCTGGGCTGGCATTTGTGTTCTCTTAAGGTCTGTATGATATCAACCCATGATCTTCTGGCTTTCATAGTCTCTTGCAAGAAGTCTGGTGTAATTCTGATAGTCCTGTCTTTATATATTATTTGACCTTTTTCCCTCACTGCTTTTAATATTCTTTCTTTGTTTTGTGCATTTAGTGTTTTGACTATTATGTGGCAGGAGGAATTTCTTTTCTGGTCCAGTCTATTTGGAGTTCTATAGGCTTCTTATATGTTCATGGGCATCTCTTTCTTTAGGTTAGGGAAGTTTTCTTCTATAATTTTTTTGAAGATATTACTGGTCCTTTAAGTTGGAGGTCTTCACTCTCTTCTATAGCTATTATCCTTAGATTTAGTCTTCTCATTGTGTCCTAGATTTCCTGGATGTCTTGGGTTAGGAGCTTTTTGCATTTTGAGTTTTCTTTGACTGTTGTGTAAATGTTTTCTATAGTGTTTTCTGCATCTGAGATTCTTTCTTGTCTCTTCTATTCTATTGGTGATGCTTTCATCTATGCTTCCTTACTTCTTTCCTAAGATTTCTAACTCCAGAGTTGACTCTCTTTGTGATTTCTTAACTTTTTCTACTTCTATTTTTAGGTCTTGGATGGTTTTGCGCAATTCCTTCACCTGTTTGTTTGTGCTTTCCTGTAATTCCTTAAGGGATTTTTGTGTTTCCTCTTTAAAGGCTTCTACTTGTTTACGTGTGATCTCCTGTAATTCTTAAGGGATTTTTTTGTTTCCTCTTTTAGGGCTTGTACCTTTTTACCATTGTTCTTCTGTATTTCTTTAAGGGAGCTATTCATGGCCTTCTTAAATTCCTCTAGCACCATTGCGAGATATGATTTTAGATTCAAATCTTGCTTTTCCAGTGTTTTGGGATATCCAGGACTTGTTGTGGTGGGAGTACTAGGTTCTGATGAAGCCAAGTAGTCTTGGTTTCTGTTGGTAAGATTCTTGCATTTGCCTTTCATCATCTGTTGATCTTCTGGCCTTCTCTCTTGTCATTCCCCATATGCTGCCCCCTTCTTTTCCTCTTCCTGTTTTCACAGTTACCTGTATCACTTTGCCTTCTATGAATATTTTATTCCCTCTTCTAAGTGAGATTTTCAAGCATGCTCACTTAGACTTTGCTTGGTTTATGTTGGTAAGATTCTTGTGTTTGCCTTTCACCATCTGTTGATCTCTGGTGTTAGATGTTCTTGCTGTCTTGGGCTGGAGCTTTTTCCTCCTGTGGGTCTGTAAGCCTGTGTCAGCACTTCTGGGAGATCAGCTCTCCTCAGGTAAGACCCGTGTGCAGTGGGCTATGGATCAGTTGTCGCTCCTGAGTCCTAGGGTCAGAACAAACCCTGGAGACAGGCTCTCCACTTGCAGGGAAGGGGCAAAGAGGGCTGTGGATCTGCAGAACTTCCTCATAGGTGAAGGTGGAAGTAGAAAAGCGAACAAAGCCTTCTAAATCAACTGAGTAAAGCTCATTTGACTCATGGAGACTGAAACAACACTCATTAGCACTGATCA
Organism: Montemys delectorum; assembly: GCA_019843815.1. NCBI lineage: Eukaryota > Metazoa > Chordata > Mammalia > Rodentia > Muridae > Montemys > Montemys delectorum. The sequence continues at coordinate 7,329 of JADRCD010104241.1, read as the reverse complement.
GCAGCATCAGGCTCTCTATGTATTATCGCTTTCAGGAGAATGTTTCTATGAGACTCCTAAGTATAAGACTCTTATGTGTTATCTGTGTCCATTTCCTTCTGTGGGTTTGCCTTGTGCATCTTTGATGTGAAGGTTATTGCTTTACTTATTATATTTTATTTTGTTATGTTTTGTTGCAATCTGTTAGAAGTCTATTCTTTCCTAATAAGAGACAGAAAGGAGTGGATTCAAGGGAGATGGAGAGAAACTTGAAGGAATTGAGTGATGGGAGCTGTAATCAGGATCTATGTATGAGAAAATGATCTATTTTCAATAAAAGGGAGGAAAATGGTAGCTACTTTCCAAGGCAGCTTTAATTTGATGCCCTAACCCTTGCATAGAAAAATTACATACTTTTGCCCTTTCACAAAACTAAAAACATAAGTAAATGGATTTATTCCATTTTTTGAATATGTACTCAGAAGTCATTCTAAATATAATAGTATTATTATGTTGCTGAATGGAGCTCCATATTGTTTTACATAGTGGTCACACATGTACAACCATAGTGCACAACAGTGACCTTTTCTCTGTATCACACCAAAATTTTGCCATCATTTGTCTTTAAAAATATATTTATTTTCTCATTTTCATGTGTATATATGTGGGTTTGCCTATGTTATGGCATGTACACTGGCATCAGAGATATAGAGAGCTTGCTAAATTCAATAATTTCCTTAAACACCAATTTAACTAATACATACACATACGAGCATAAAAGCATGATCTGTATATAGTTATACACACACATACTCACACATAGAAATTTGAATATATACATGAACAGAGTTAGCAAAGAAAAATTCACTATCAAGTTCGGTAGACAAATAAACAAATGAGTACTCAATTCTTATTCATACAAAACAATGAGAAATATAACGTTTCACAACACTCTAAGAGTATTCAAATATGGATATAGCAATGTCTAACAGTGAACAATCCAAAGGGAGGTGACAGGCTCAGACACGTTAAGGCAAGAGTAAGAGAAAGGGCATGAAGTAATTGGAGTAATATCAAAGAAAGAAAATCTATATAATGTCAAACAAGTCACAAACCGAAGAGACTTTCAAAAATGTCAATTAAAAAAAATCCATTACTAACTAGTACCCTCAGAGCTCCCAAGGACCCAACCACCAATCAAGGACTATACAGGGTGGGACTGAATGTTCTGGCAGCATGTGTGTAGTAGAGGATTGCAAATTCGATCATCAATAGGAGAAAAGGACCTCGGCCTTGTGAAGGTTCTGTGCCCCAGTGTAGGGGAATGCCAGGGCCAATAAGTGGGAGAGGGTGGGGTGGCAGGCATGGGGAGGGGGGAGGCAAAAGGAGTTTGTTCTTGTTGTTTTTGTTTGTTTGTTTGTTTTTTGGAGGGGAACCTGGGAAAGGGAAAATTTACATGTAAATAAAGAAAATATCTAATAAAAAAAATGTTGCCTACTAATCTGCACAGATTCAAGATTTCCTTGTGTCTGTCTGCTTGAGAAAATTTACCACAGACATTTCAGTTGCTATGTTTGTTTGTATTTTAAAAACCCCAAGTCACTATTGGTTCATACCCTGAATTTTCAAGATCTATTTTATGTTATATGTAACAAAAAAAATGTTGCTCTTATAAAAAAAACAATGCAAACGAAAAAAAATCCATTAGACTTGTTAAATAACAGAAGAATAAAATAGCAAGTACTTGTCTTTGCTATGTAATTGTTTCAATTTAATACAAGTCTGTAATATGCTAAATCTCCATTTTATAGATGAAAATTTATTGGAGCTTAAGAGTTACATAAGGTGTTTAACACTGAGTAGTTCAGAATTGAACACACTCTACTTGGGGCTGAAGCGCATGTGCCTTCTGACCATCTCAGGAAAGATTTGCATCAAAATCCGAAGAAGCAAAACCCCGAATTAAGGAGAGAGTGGGTAGTGGGAACAAGAGCAAAAGCTTTCTCTGTAAATTGAATCTTCTCTAGCTAAAACCATCTGAGTGAGATAAAAACAGAAACTATAAAAGTGAGTAGTTACAAACAGCAGAAGTAAAAATAAAATAGAAAAGGAGCATAAATAATCCTCCATCAGCTGTCCAGGACAGTTTTAGGCTGCTCATGGGTCTGCAGTGCTACTCATCGCCTACTTAACTCTGACAGAAATCTGAAAGATAGTATGGTGACAGAGAATCTTTTTCTTCTTTCTCTTGAAAGCATCAATGCCCAGGATACTAGTAAGCCTTCTTGTAAAGTACTTACTTTACAACTACACACACATGAATATGTGAGTTAGATCCCTAGCATTCATCTAAAAAGCCAGGCATATCTACCATGCCTGTGTTGCTGAAGCAGAAACAGGAGGATCCCTAAGGAAAGCTTGCCAGCAGGCTATCCTACTTGTGAGGTTCAGGCTAGTAGTGTCCTAGTGTCAAAAGACAAGGTGGACAACACCTGAGTAACAGAACTGAAGCTGTGCTCTGGTCTACACAAATATACATACACACATAGCCATGCAACCCCCAACACATATAACCACACACCTGTATACATATGACAATTTTATATTTAGTAGCACTAAAAAGATGTAATATACAAATAATGCATGTATAAATCATTACATATATTTTAATGCAGCTATTATTTCTTACATTAATGTAATTTGTCATAATTGTACACCCAGTGATGAGAATTCTAATGATCAGAAGCAAGTCACTGTCACTGATTTCAGTGTAATTAAAAAGATGTTGCCAAGGACAGCACTAACTCTACAAGGAGTGTTTCTGAAAACTGACAAAAACATGTCAAAAACTAGATTAAAGAATGTAACTTATAAATTGGTTTGGTTAAAAATTAAAGGGTGTAACTTATAAACTGGTTTGGTTACAAATTAGAGGGTGTGACTCATAAATTTGTTCAGCTAGAAAGTTTAACTTCCCCATTTAAGAAAGGAAAAGGAGGAGCATTAAGGCAGAAATCCTTTAGAAGTAGTAATTAACCTGCTGCTGAAGTTGGCACTGAGTCTCTTCAACATATTCCTGTCCCCCAGACTCCCAACAGAACCTGTCCATGAGGAATGCTCATTTTCTGCTAGGTAAGATGCTGTGAGAGTGAATGATTTCACACTTCACTCAAAGGATTGCACCACTTTCCTTTTTGGAAGAAGTCCAGACTTCATCATGAAGGTGCATCCCATCGTTACATTGCAGAGAGCAACATATGGCACAGTGTCCCACAAGGCTGTAAATGGATATTCTGCTAAAGAACTTTCTGGTGAGATTATACTTGTTCAGTGTGCATGAAATTTAAGCCATAAAGAATGAAATAGCTATAAGTTAATGAAACAATATACAAGAGGGATAGTTTTATAAACTTGCTATTTGTTACAATGTAATATGTGATTTATCATTAGTAGATTATCATAGCCTTGTTTAGCTGGTAAATAATGTGGGGATTGTTAAGTTTATATACATATGATTGACAGGGCTATAAAAATTTAGGATACTAGTCTGAACACTTTTTCAAAAAGATTGTTTGCTTGTTATTGTATTTTTTTTGAGACACATAGGAACAGAGAAAGAGAGAAAGAGAAGATGGTGGTTGGATAGGGAGGTGGGGAGGATTTGAGAGGAGTTGGGGAAGAACAATATATGACCAAAATATATTGTGCGAAACTAATTTTTAATAAAAATATTCTTAAATGCTGAATACTATAAACAAAAATCTTTTTCCATAATTATGGCTTAGGTTTGGTTTCAATTTAAATGGAATTAAATAAAGCATAAACATCTTTCCTAATGGATACAATAAATATATCATTAGCTCACAGAATTATTGATACAACACTATGATTACAAAACTGATTAGCTATCCTCAACACTCAACTGTTATTAAAGGCTGATCCTCAGTTACAGGAAATAGATTATGTTCGAAAGATGAACAGATTTAAAGGAATTTAAAGACCATGCTTCTGTTTGTGACTTTTCCCTTACATATCTGCTTTTGGACATGCTTGGACAGGCCCAATTGTTTTGCAGGATACATCGTTCATCAATATGGGTGCCATCCTTTTTCTGTACTGGATATACAAAGAGAGAACACTGTGAAGCATGGAATGGACAACAGTAGTCTGAGGCATAGCCATTATATTTCTCTCTCCATGAAATCAGAATTGTATAACATTTTCAAATATAGAGAAAATGAACTCATATATGAATCTTTTTTATACTGAGAAAATTAAAAATATAGTTTATAAAGTCAAATTGATGTTAACAGATTTGGTTGATATAAAATTAGTAGTTTAGCACCATATATTGGCACCTTAGTCTTATTGTAGATGGTTACTTGTAGTGTAAGTATTGAGTTTTATGAGAATGGTACTATACCATTCTCCCTCCCAATGTACTTAAACACTGCATTATTGATTTTCTATATGTATGATGCATGCCATAATCTCTCAATTTGGAAAGAGACATTTAGTAAGTTGTTCTGTGTATACTGGGATATTTAGTAAAGGTGTTCTATGTATACTAGGATAATCAGTAATATATTCTGTGTATACTGTGATATCTACTTAGGTATTATATATGTACTGGAATATTTAATAAGGTGCTCTGTGTATACTAGGATATTTAGTAAGGTGTTCTATGTATACTAGGATATTTATTAAGGTATTCTGTATATACTGTGACATTTAGTAAGGTATTGTATATAATGGGATATTTAGTACTGTGTTTACTAGGATATTTAATAAGGTGTTCTAGGTATAGTAGGATATTTAATAAGGTGGTCTATGTATGTTAATGTATTTAGTGTGGCCTTCTGTGTACATTGGGATATTTAGTAGTGTGTTGTATACACTGAGATATTTAGTATGATGTGTTGTGTACATGGAGATATTTAGTAAGCTGTTCTGTATACATTGAGATATTTAGTAATGTGTTCTATGTAGGATATTTTCAGCCTTAACATCTAATTATCTCTCACATGTGCATTTTTTTTTACCTAGTACCAAACAGATATTTAAATGAATGATTGGGAATAAATTCTGGTAGCATGAAACCATTATTGCCATTATTAGGCATTCAAGCGCCACTAGAAATCTGCTTCTCTTCCCTTATAGCATTTTAATGAATCTAAAATTAGAGCAAACATTTTTTTTCTCGTCCACGTTCAGATTAATGGCTCCTTCACAAAATGGTTTCTAAATCAGGAAAGATCCTGTTGTGTGGTAATATTATAACAACTACACACACACAAAAAAAAAAACCCACATATTCTTGTCATAGACACAGAATTTTACTAACTTAATAGTAGACGTCAGTTTAATTTGTGGCAATATGACTAAACAAATATTTTAATACTTCTGGTGGCTTTTATTTACCTTTTGTTATGGTGCTGTTTGATCATATTATGAATGTGACCTTATACCATTCTAGCACAAGAAAGTAAGATAAATTGGACTCTAAAACACACATACAATAGCAAGCAGTGCTGTTTAAAGATTAATAAGTGATCTCACTATAGCACTTCAACTGCCTACCGACTAAAAATATCCTTCCTGCAGTAGTTTCCAGGAAGTCCCTGAGGGACCAATAAACCAAGAGCACTAGACAGATCTGAACTTATCTATTGCAGCTTTGATTGTGCTCTTGTGCAGTGTATGTTTCTTCTTAAAAGCATCTAATTCACTGCTGTTCACAGGATTCATTACTGAAAAAAAGGACACTAGCAGAAGTAAATAAAACTTTAAAAAAATACTGTGAAGCAAATTTATTCTATTTTTCCTTTTATGTATTGAATCTGCTTTACAGGTGTGAGACTGTACCTGTTAAAATTTTGTCAGACACAAACTACATTGCCTCGCATTTCATTCTTCATGAGGATATGATCAGACACTTCACTTTAAGGCTTCCAAGATACTATATTCCTGAGAGCCTTTAACTTGGATTCTGGATGTCCATATCCTCTTTTCACTCGAATCCCAGAAGGCAATGGAAAGGATTTAAAACTATTCAAGCCTCCATTCCACCCCAGAGAAATTATAATGAAAACATTCCTGTGAGATTTCACCCCTTTCTAAATCCCTCATCTCCAGATTCCTTTTTGAATCACCTTTGTAAAGCTCCTTGAGACAGAAAATTATTCTACATCTAGTTTGTTACTCCTTAAATTAGGATGAATAATTCATATTAAGCTATTTAGCATTTGACAATTGTATGCATAGCTAAAGTTCAGAAAATTACCCATTTGAATATGCTTCCATTTGCAAAAGCATCTATCAGGTACACAACAATATACAATTGCAAACAGGAGAGACATCGAAATTCACAGTCAGCAAACACCCTGATTCTATGACTCTTAACAATCTTTACATCTCCTTTTTCACAATGTTCCATCAACCTTAGGTTAGTGAAGTTTTTGTACAACTATCCGTTGAGACTAGCCTCAACAACTCTGCATTTGGATTGGTTGTAGTTTTTGTACTGGTCTTCATCTGTTGCAAGACGTCTCCCTGATGAGAAGTGAACACTAGCACTTATCTACAAACTCTTACAATATATAAACTGTTGTTAGGGACTATGCTGACTTAATAAATATGTGGATATAGACTGTCCTCCAATATGTATCTTAATAATGTCACAAGATGCACCTGTAAGGTCTCAGCAGCATGACTATCCAAATGTGAGCAGAACAAGGATAATAACAATGTTCATGCCAAAATGGACAGGAAAAATTTTCAAGGCCCCAACACAGGACCAATAAGTGTAGTATATTTGGGAGTGGGAGAGGGGTCTTTCCCAAGGAAGAGCACACCAATTGAGAGTATGCTGCAGTGGTTCTCAAACTTCCTAATGCTGCAACCTGTTAGTATTGACCTAAAACCATAAAATTATTTTCATTGGTACTTCATAACTGTAATTTTGCAACTCTTATTAATCATAATGCAAACATCCCTGTTTTTCAATGGTCTTAGTTGACCTCCATGAGTCTTTAGACTCCTCACAAAGGGGTCATGACCCAGTTTGAAAATGACTGATCTACTGCCAAATGGTCAGACTGAGAACATTCATACAAATAACATTGTATGGACTTGACAAGTTGTATTAAGGAACACACACACATATATACAGATACATATATGCAAGCAGTAACAATTAGTGCATTAAGAACCCATGAATTTGAGTATGAAGAGGGAGTTATATGAGAATGTTTGGAGGGAGATAAGGTGAGGAAGTACCTCTAATCCTTAGCCTGAAAAAAGAGTCTGTGAAAATACTAGATGTCAAGAAACAGTTTATCCTTTGTGTAG
>JADRCD010104238.1:0-11973 GCA_019843815.1 Montemys delectorum | reverse complement strand
GAGACGTCATAAAGCATGACTCAATCTATAGGATCCCTAAAGAAGTGACTGTGATGGCTATTCTTGGTTGTCAACTTGACAACATCTGGAATCAACTGCAACCTGAACAGAGCATCTAGGAACTGATATGAAGGATTTTCTTATTCAATCATTTGGTGGGGGAAGACTCATGCTAAATCTGGGCTATTCTTGCTGGTGGCAGCCCATGTAAAAGGTCATGAAGTTTTTGCTTTTTGCCTGTGTGCCCTCACTATTGATGATAATTTCATTTATCCTGTTTCTGAGGTATTCATTCACTGGTATGAGAAGCTATTTCTTCAGGATTCGAATATACACTGAATACCAGCAGCCCTTTAGGATTTCCCTGGGATTCCAGTGCAAAGTTCGGACTCCTGAGGTATTGAGTCATGGGAACTGAACAACTTTTGCATTCTCAGCCTTTGTATTTGGAGATAACTAATTGTTATCTAATCATTGGCACTATCTGAAACCCAGCTCATAAAGGCCATTCTAATAAACCCCCTTGTATATATTTATTTTATCAGTTCTGTTCCTTTAGAGAGCTCTGACTAATACAGTGACTAGGTCAGAGCTGTTCCTTATGACCAGAGTTCTAATGTAGAACTGTGGATTCATTGACCACTTATTAGTGGTCAATGCAAACCACTTGGGCTTTCTTTAGTGGACAACATAGAATCAGGTGCACCTTAATTCTTGTTACCAGTAAAGGCATCAGAGTTAGGGTAACAGTGGATAGATATGGAAACAGATTGGCACAGGTGATAAAGCTTAAGTTTATTCTAGGTTGGAAACTGCCCTTCTGCCCCCTTTCTAAGAGATAGTGTGCACATCTCTGTCAGTGTGGAAAGGTACACTGGGTGAGTGTACACTGATGAGGCCTACCAAAATAGAAAGGCTGTCATGTGCAGTTGTATGAAATGGAGGCCCACAAAATTGAATGATTTCTAACCCAACTCAAATCCCTTTCAATAGCAAGGTGTGGTCAGTAAAACAATCAGACAGCCCATTATGGCCGACTGTGGATTAAACAGAATTAAATAAAATATCGTATCCAATCAATAGCACCTAACAATGCTCTTTTGATAGAGCAGTTGATGTGAGGATGAGATCCTTTCATGCTGTATAAGACCTGGGTTACTCCCTTTGTCACATTTGCTTAGATTCTAGAGTATGTGGTGTCTTCAGTTCCCAAGCCAAGTCACATTAATTTGTATACTCACTATAGACAAAAGTGGTTCTTCAGAATACTTCCCCAAGGTTGTCTTCACACTTCCATTGCTTTTCATAGGATGGTAGCCTGGGGACTTTACACTGTTATTTTGTCAACTACCTGAAAAAAAAATCTTTTTATAGAGTATGTCCTAGTTTCAGTCCTCTTGATACAATAAAATATTTCAACAAAAGCAATGTTGAGGTGGAAAGGTTTATTTCATTCCATAATTCCAGATTATGGACCATTACTGTGGAAGAGCCAGCTGGCCACATTGCATCCATTGTAAAGACATTGAGAAGAATAAATAAATGAACGCCAGTGCTTACCTCCTCCTCTCATTCTTCCTTAGGCCACATCCCTGTCTACAAAATGCCACTACCCACATTCAGGTTAGGTCTTCCTACATTAATTATCACAATAAAGAAAAATTCCTTTCAGTGATGCCCACAAGCCAACTTAACCTACATCTTTCCTCATAGAGACTTTCTTTTGAGGTGATTCTTGAAGAAATTTACCATCACAGATGATATAAAATTAACCTCTGAGAATCCTCCATTCTTCCCAACATCTGCCTGGAGGGTAGTGTGTGAGAAGGTGTGGAATCAACTGCATAGATTCTGAGAGCAGATGAGAATGCAGAAGTGAATGACCTTTAAAACCTCCACCCATGTCCCATTGGTCCCAAGCAAACATGTCCTCTGCGTGTCAGTTCCTGATTGACTGTCATTGCCTGAGTCACCAATCTCTAGGCTCTCAGGCAGGCTATAGGTTGGCTCTCATGCAGAAGTTACTTCCACAGCTGTTCTTTTTACAGAGGGCTTCATAGTTTTATATTGAGGTGCAAGGAGATAGGGAATTTTCTGCAGAGTACAAGTACTGGGCACAGGTATGGAAGATTAAAACTTGTCCTAAGTTTGAGAGACTTATGGCTTAAGAAGATGCAAATAATTCCTGAAAAGTTATTGAAAAAAACAAAAGCAAGTTGGGCAGTGGTTGTTTGGCTTTCACTTTCACATCATTGTTCATTATTGAAGAAAGTTAGAACAGGAACTTAAATAGAACAAGAGCCTTGAGACATGAACCAGCTGCCATGGAAGGCTCCTGCTTATTAGCTCAGGCCCCATGGCTTGCTCAACCAGTTTTCTTAAAGGACCACTAACCCAGGGATGGCACCACCCACCATGGAATGGGTCAACTCACATCAATCACTAACTAAGAAAATGCCCTATAGGTTTGCCCTAACTTATAGAGGCATTTTCTCAATTGAAGTTCCCTCTTTTCAAATGATTACACCTTGTGTCAGGTTAACATAAAACTAGCCATCAGAACCCCACAACAACCAGACCTATAACTGTAAAGTCATCAGCTGAAGAGCACAGAAGGCACTTTGCCTGAGTGAAAAAATACATTCCCGGAATACACAAGTTATTGATTTAAAAACCCAGTGTTAAAGGTTCGTTTCTTTCTAGAAAAAGATGTTTGTCCAGGGAAGTCCCTGAGACTTCTACATGGTATAGGCAATTGAAATTAATGTTGGTTGCCCACCTGAACTGGGTAGGAAATGATTATTATTAAAAATACCATGTATTTGTTATTGTTACAGAAACAGACAGGTTGATCAATGAAATTGAATTAAAGACCCAGAAATAAACCCATGCACCTACATACACTTCATTTTTGACAAAGGAGCCAAAACCATATAATGGAAAAATGATGCTAGTCTAACTGGATGTCTACATGTAGAGGAATGCAAATAGATCCATATTTATTACCCTGCACAAAACTCAAGTCTAAGAGGATCACAAACCTCAATAAAAAACTGGATATACTAAATTTAATAGAAAAGGCAGTGGAAAATAGCCTTGAATACATTGGCAAAAGAAACAATTGATCCTTCTCACTCAGCATAGCTACTGTGGCCCTTACTTACTGTGTATCATGAAAGCCCTCTCCTCACTGTTATGTCTGATAAAACTCTTAGGTAAAAGCACATAGCTCTCAGATTTACAGATACATAGGGAAAGCAATTCAACTGTTAGGTCAGGCTGGAAGTTCTGTCTAGGGTGGAGGATAGGATCACAGTATTTGTTTGGAGTCTGCACTCTGTGCTGCTCTTCTCCTGTTTTGGAGATGAAAAGCCTCATTTTCTTCTTGAATTCAGCTCCTTCTGTAATTGTCTCATTCCCATAGGAAGAGTTGACACCACAGTGTGTTTCCATGGTTCTATATCTAGAAGAATCCTGTTTTGGAGACATCAAGGTCTTTGTGTTCCTAATATACTTAGTTTATACCTAGCAGGCCCAGACTTTGACCTGATTGAACTTTTAATCAAGGCTTCAGAGACGTTTCCATTCACTGCAACAAGGAACATGCTCCCTTCACAGAAATTACTGACTTTTGATAACTATGAATTACTATTAAGGTGTCATACTCCATCATTACTAGCATTATTGAGTACAGATTTATCCCAACCTCCTGGTGCCATAATAGCAAAGGACAGGCTTTATAATGCAGCCATGGAGTACAACTCTGTTGACACGTTGCTCAGAGCAACAGGCTTCCATAGACCAGAAGTTCTGAAGTGCCATTGGAGTGTCCACTGACTTTATTCTCAGAACAAAATCTCTTTATGGTTTTTTTTGTTGTTGTTGTTGTTTTGTTTTTTTGAGACAGGGTTTCTCTATATAGCCTTGGCTGTCCTGGAACTCACTCTGAAGACCAGGCTGGCCTGGTCTCAACTCAGAACTCAGAAATTCACCTGCCTCTGCCTCCCAAGTGCTGGGATTAAAGGCATGCGCCACCACCACTAGGCCAAAATCTCTTAAGAATTATCCTATGCTTCTTCATGAGTAAATCACTAGTTTCATACATGTTTGCCATTATTTCAGCCTATAGACCAACCTTACATATTTGCGAAATAGACCTTTGATGTGATAAACCTCAGAATTTCAGTACTGGCAACAGTGACTTCTGTACATAAACATCCAAGGTTGCAAGGAATAGAAGGGCCCTTTGGCCTAATTTGCTCTTCCTGGATATAGAATGATTTTTCAGAGCCAGAAGCAAATGCATAATTTGAGATATCACAGCAGAAATAAAAGGCAAGTGTCCCCATTAAGGAGTCTGGGAGTATTTCAAGATGGTAGCTGGATGTAGTGGCTTTGGACTATGATTCCAGTACTTGAGTGGCTGAGGCTAACTTGGACTGCATAGTGAGCTTGAGGTTGACCTGTGCTAGAGTAAGATATTAGCTCAAGAGAAAACACAAAGAAAATCCAACAAACAATAATCTTAGATAGAGCCCTGTCAATGAAAAAATGACACAGACTACAGGAGAGCTAGACAATATGATCAAGTCTGCCTTGCATGAGACTCACCTCTCCCAGCCTGTGGTCCGAGACATGACTTATCCCACCTCTATGTGATTATGTGAATGCTCCAGAGGCCCCATGAGATCCATATTCTCCAGATTCAAGCAGAACACATGGTGACTTGGAGATGGCCCATCCCCAAGCATAGCCCATGATCTTGGCTTCCAAATCCTGCTGCCTGAGGTCTCCTATTCATTCGTGGTGTCCCTGATAAGGCACCATTGATTTCATAGGAGGATACTAACTGAGGGGTTGGAGCAGAAGCCTAAATGCAATCCTGTAGGTTTGTCCATCTACAGTATGACATATGCTCTGCAGGTGCATAATATATTCACATATAATTTAGCCCTTTCACACATTTGTAATGACCACACCACACAGGTATGCTGGTAAGCTGACATCATAGATCTACCAATGCTCTCTGATAATGTGTCAAAGTAACCATGGGACTGTTCAAAAGCAAAATAAAGAATATACAGGAAGAACTTATTAGAACTGTTGGTCTTCATCCTAAATTTACATATGTGTTTGTGATTGTACAAGGAATAGTTATATCATGTTTGGTGTATTTATGAGCTGACTATTGTTTCATTTGGACATGAAAAAAAAAAAGAACTGTTGGTCTTTACACTAATTTTAATTGTTTTACAGTCAAAGTAACAGCAGCATAAGATCCATTGCTGTGGTAGAAAATGAAGGTGGTACCCTCTAAGAGAGCTTCTGATAGCTAGAGAGAAATTTAACTCTTTATGATACATTAAAAATTTAGCAGCCCCATTTACTTAACAATTTTAAAAGTAATTACAAAATAAAAAGTAGGGTTTTTTTTTAAGGCATTGTAGGTATTGTAGAATTCTCTTTAGTATAAATAAATGGTAACAATAACAAAATTTTCAGAGAAAAAGAATAATATGATTACTGGGACACAGCTGCTGGTAACATTTTATTGTGTATATGTGCCTTTGTGTGTGTGTTCTCGTGTGTGTGCATGTGTGTGTGCATGTGTGTGTGTGTGTGTGTGTGTGTGTGTGTGTGTATGTTTGCACAAGTGTGTATGTGTGTGCATTTTGAGATGCCGTCTTGCTGTGCTCTCTATTCTGGTCTTGAAGTCATGGTCTCACATGCATGATTCGCTTACCTCATTATTCTGAAGAAGGATTGGTGGAAAGCATACTCTACAATGCCCACTTAAGCTTCTTGTCCAATTGCTTCTATTTAACCAAGCATTTTTACTGTTAGTCCAAAGCTTTGTGGGTATGTGTAACTTGGAGTAAATGGTTATGGTTGTGGCAGTAGAATTTTTGCTGAAACTCCATGTTTGACATTCTCAGTATGGTGGAGGTCATTAACTCTTTCTGCAATCTGACTCACACTAGAAGCTTTATTTTCTGCCTGCTGTGCTAATTTTCCTAAATGTGAGACTAAGCTGTGTGTATAGCACTGGACATGTGGCTCAGTCACAGGCCACTCACCAGATGTATACAAAGCCTTCGGTTTGATCTCTTATACAGTGCAGAAGAAATTATGCTCATAGCTGTCATCTACAGTTAGAAACCTGCTGCTTTACAAGTTCATCAAGCAAAGACTATCTATTTAAAATATATTCACATATAATTTACTTATCAGCCTAACTATTCCCCTTTGACTCATAAGTTTTGCCCTGGTATCTATGGCATCTGATAATAATACTTTAACTTTGTTGTACTTTGACATACTTTGCCCATGTTTTTCAATGAAAATTTTAAATACTTTTTGTGTCATCTTAGTTAAGTAGGAATTCTGCTCTTGTTACCTTTTATTAGCAGAAAATTCCATCTATTCCCACTGATTAAGACAACACATCTATTTGGCTCCATTACTACTCCCGGGGGTCCCTTTATTACACTTTCTGGCTTCTCCAGTTTCTACTTTGCAATCTAGCTCATGGTTTTTCTCAGCCTTCCTTCTCCATATGCCAGTTACTGGACAACTTCTTTATATTGGATCTCTTTCTCCGTGAAGGCTATGTCTCATCCTTCACCCCTTTACTGCAGCCCATAGGCTTTCAGAAATGTGCTTTTCTCTCTTTCTTCCTGATTGTTATCAAAAAGTTTTAATTTTAGTGTTTTAATCTTCTTTTGGAGTGCATTAAAATTCATGGTGAGATTGTTAACATATAATTAACATGACATGGCTTTAATCTTCATCAGGTGGTCTGGAAATTACATCCCTGCCAACTGAGAGATGTTTTTCTGATTGTGCTTTCTTTGTGTGGCTTAAGGGATTTCTCAAGCACCCTCCTTCCCAAAGTTTACACAAACCTCTGCAAGCACAGAGCACAGAATCTCATGATTTCATTACTCATGAATAATAAGTATAAAGATAAGGGATTCCCACTTCCACAGATTTGGAGTTCACTCTTAAAAGTCCAGTTCCCAAGGCTTGAGTGATGGATCAATGCTTAAGAGCCCTTGAGGTTTTTACCAAGGACCAGGATTCAGTTTCATGATCCATATAGGGGGTCACAGATATCTGAAACTCCAGGCAATATGATGCCCTCTTTTAGCTTCCCCTGTACTACACACATGTAATACACATACATGTAGGCAGAACACTCACATGCATAAAATAGATGAATAAATCTTGAAAAAGTTCAGGTTCCAACAGGACTGAGGAGTGAGCTAACATAGGATTTATTCTTTTGCATTGGAAAATGCAAAAATATTGGAAAATATTTTTTGTAAAAATTGTTCCTATTTCTTGCTGAAAAACACTTAATTTTGGATTTTCCCATTCATTTATATATTTGTGCTAATTAAATATTATCTTAATTATAGTTGATTTATACTGATTTATATTTACATTTATACCTATATTCTAAAACCTAGGTACACCTGGACTTTCAGTTCTTTTGTTATTCAAAATTACTTGGCTTATTTTTGATAAACTATATATACATATGCATATACATATACATTCTGCTTAGAGTTTGGCTAAATTTCTGATGTAGATTATATTAGTTTTCTTTTTGCTGCGGTGATGAGAGACCATGAGCCGAAAGAGCATATTTTGTCTTATGTTTCCAGAAAAGGAGTCCATAATGATGAAAATGCAGGGTATCAACCCGGAGCAGGAACCCGAGAGGCCATATCTTATTCTCACACTGGAAACCAAGAAAGCAAACTGGCAAAGGGTGAGACCATAAATCCTCAAAGTCAACCTTGTGAACTTTGCAAGGCTGAATCTTCTAAAGGCTCAACAACTTCCCCAGACAGAGCACCCAGACATATGGACAACACCACCATGAAGGGGCAAAGCACATAATTACATGAACCTAAGTGGGTATATCTAATTCAAACCACTATAGGATGATGATGAACTTGGAAGAACTGACATTTTAATAATATTATGTAAATATTCTAAGTCAACATACCACAGAAATTACTAATTATTCATTTTTATTTCTACACTATTCATAATATCCAACAGCTGGAATATCCATCAAAAGATGAAAAGATAAAGAAAATATGGTTCATATGTGAAATGGAATTATGTTTTGCTATAAAGAATAAGAAAATTATATCATCATATGGAAAGAAGAGAAGTGAAGACATTGTTTATTATATTAAATAAATTATAATAAATAATGAATAATAAAGTTATATCATCTTTATAGAAAGAACAGAAGTGAAGATATCATGTTTTATGAAATAAATAATAATAATAAAGGCAAAGGCTATGTTTTTCTGTACACTTGAAATCTAAAATAACATATATAAATTTATATAAATATATATATATATATATAGGCAGTTTAGTTGAGAAACGTCCTCCAAATATTTAGGCATTTGAATGGTTGGTGGTGCTAACTCAGGGAGGTTTAGGAAATACAGCTTTGCTGGAGGAAATATTTCGCTCTTATAGGCTTTGAGAGTACATAGTCTCACCTTACTTCCTGTTTGGTCTCTGTTTCATGCTTGCATGTGAAGATGAGAGTTCTCAGCACTGTGCCTTCCACATGCTGCATGACCTCTCATCAAGGTGGGTTCTTATTATCCTGGAACCATGAGCCTGAAATAAAATTTCAGCTTGCTTCTATGCCCTTATGGACTCCCCTCTGCCAAAGTAAGTCAAAGTAAGTGGTTTCGGCTTATGGTTTTTCACCATGGCAACAGAAACAAAACTAATACGATCTTCAGCAGGAATTCATCTATTCCGTGGAAATGGAGATCTATGTATAGATGCAGAAAATCTACAATCTAGGAAAAATAACTTTTAACAAGTTTTATTTCATAATTTGTTTTGATCATGATGTTTTCAAGTGCAACAGAAAAGTAAGTAATGTATACATATATACACACATACGTATATGGGATATGAAGGTAGTGAAAGTCAACCCAGAGGGAATGATGAGAAGAGAGACAGGAGGGCTATTTAGTAGGAAGGAAGAAGGAGATTAGAAAACATTGGGAGAACAGATTGGGTGGGCAGATGAGTGACTAAGGGCAAAGCATATTGATGTCATCTTTTCGGCTGGCTCTTGGAAGACATTTCCTAAAACCATCTCTGTCCCCCCCAGTCTAGAGTCAATGGCTGCTGTGGGCCCTCATTCCCAGGTCCAGGAAGAACTGTGGATACCTGGGCTACCTACTGAGTCTTAGGACACAGAGCTACTTCCAAGCTCTTCCGGAATGGAAGCACACTGAAAGCCTCTAGGTGATCCTCTGCTGTTAAAGTTTATTGATTTTATCAATCACATTGATTAGCATATTGATAGTTCAAGTTCCAAGCAGTATTTTACTTCTGGAATTAATCTTTAGTCAAAAGATTGGTTTTTTTGAAAGTGGTGACTTAGTTGTACAGACCTACAGTCCCAGTTCCTTGGCAGAAGGATACAAAATTTGAGGCCAGTCTGGTTAGCTTGATGAGATTTTATATTAAAACATTTTAAAAAGAGGTGGTTGGAATGTTGCAGATATAACTCACTGGTAGTATGTTTGACTAGTGACTATAAAGTTTAGGCTTAATTTCAATTATCAAAACAAAAAGAAGAAAAAAAATGTTACTAACTTGAATTTTTTCTGTTAATACTTTGCCTAGTGTGCTGGGTAATTTTTATATCAACTTTACACCAGCTAGAGTTATTTGAGGATATGGAACCATAATTGAGAAAATACCTCCATAAGTTCTAATTTTAGAGAACTTTTTAAAATTACTGATGTGGGAGAGCACAACTCATAGTGGGTGGTGCCATCCCTGGCCTGGTGGTGTTGGGTGCTATAAAGAAAGCAGGGAGAGCAAGCCATGATGAACAAGCCAGTAAACAGCATCCCTCCATGGCTTCTACATCAGCTCTTGTTTCCAAGTCCTGCTTGAGTTTCTCCAGTGATGAAGTACAATCTGGAAGTATAATCCAAATAAACAGCTTCTCTTCAACCTGCTTTTGGTAATGATGTTTTATTGCAGCAGTTGAAACCCTAACTAGGGCACTTAGTTACACTCTGGAGATGTAGCCGCTTCAAGCTGAATGGGCATATACACACAGGGGTGGGTAGTTGTAAAGCTTAGGGGTTATCAGAGAACGATGTATGCTTGAAGCACTTGACTGTTTTGTTTTGAAGACAGTTTTAGCAATCAAAGTTCATCCCATTTAAAGGATACCACCCACAATGACAAGTTTTTCTACAGTGAGTTTTCCTGCTTTTGCCTTTGAATAAATGCATCCACTTTATGTTCATTACCAAATTTGTCACCATAGAATCATTGATGATTCAGTATGTCTTGTACTGTTGTTGGTTTAGTAGCGGAGCCCACTGCATTGTTTATTGGCAATTGTATCTTCTTTTGTTCGATTTCTAATCAGGCTGCCTAGAGGTTTATTAATTTTATTGATTTATTTTTATAAAAAGTCTTTGGTTAAAATAATTACATGTATTAAATTTTTATTTTATTGATTTCTTCTCTTAAGCTTATATTTTACTTTCTCTGATTTTCTTCAAATTTAGAAATCTCTCCATTTTTTCACTACATTGGACAAGGTTTGGGTCCCTGTCACAAGACATAGCCCTCTGCATGCCTTCTTTCTGAGACTTGCTTCCTTGTGCTCATGGGGACAGTCTGTCCTGCTTCCCTCAGCCACCTGTCATCTTCCTGTGGCTGACTAGCACCATTGCTCCATTGGGCTATACTTTAGACAGTGATACAAGGGTTCAGAGCACAGGCTTATAGAATGTTATGTTTTGAAATTACTACTGGCAAGGACATAAACCACTTGTGGTGATATCTCAGAGAACTTTAATTGTCCATATGCAATGGAAAATCAAGTTGCAGCTGGGTTTCATTATTACACATGAATGGAAAAGCACAATTTATAACATTTAAAACAATTATTCTATTTTTAATTTCATGTACATGAGTGTGGTTCTGTGCATCTCTGAAGAGGATATCAGATTT
Organism: Montemys delectorum; assembly: GCA_019843815.1. Taxonomy (NCBI): domain Eukaryota; kingdom Metazoa; phylum Chordata; class Mammalia; order Rodentia; family Muridae; genus Montemys; species Montemys delectorum. Next base: position 936 of record JADRCD010104238.1, on the reverse strand, counting down.
CCTGTAGCCAGATTTTTCAGGCAGTTATGAGTCACTAGATATCTGTGCTGGAGATTAAACTCCAGCCCCTTTCAAGAGCAGAGAGCAGTCGTAACCACTGGAGCAATCTTTCCAGACCCCCAGTTTATAATATTTACTATTATTCTTGGAATATGTCAAAGAAGAAGAAGGAGACTTCTCACCACTATTATTGGGAATGTCATTATTTTCCTTCAGAAGACCCTCTTTACTTTTTGCCATTCCACCTGGAAACTGAAGGCTGGCATCTCCTCGAGGAGGTGAGGCCCTGGATGATATATGGTAACCTTCTACATCATATACAGGTCGCCTCCTGGGTGATCAAAGGCAACTTACTAAGTAGCTTGAGAATCCCAGTCAGCATCTTCACTCTGGAGAGAAGTCGGGAAAGGATAAGATCTGACCAATTAGTAACGAGCACATCAAAAGTACAACATATAGATACTACTGCCCCTCAACCTATGTAATACATATAGGGTAACATCTGTAAGACATTAGAAAATTAAAATACAGGAATAACTGGAGAAGCCTACCGTGTTCTCTGCTGTCAGTGAGTAAAATGTAAAGACACATACAGAGAGTTTGTGAACCTTAATAGTAAATCAGCACTGCACTCAGGGCATGGCAGACATGAGCTGGTCAGAATGGCAAGGTAAAAGGAGAAAATTCTTATTGCAATATAAAGTACCACTGCAGATTTGGGGGCTTGGGGAGGGGTGCTACAGTGGGCATGCACAAGTGGTTGTGGTGGCACGCCATTCTGCACTCTCAGAGGGTGGATCACTGTTTAAAGTCTTCCCTAGGGCACCCAGTCTCCTCTCTATATCCCCACACCCATCCTATTCCTCAGTTTTTCTGCTAGTCTCCTTTCCTCTCTGACTACACTGAGCTGACAGTGGGAAGTGAGGAGCCTCACAG